>JAECWP010000196.1:0-75719 GCA_018150745.1 Drosophila sucinea | reverse complement strand
CAAAGTTTTTATCGAATTTCTATCTACTTTTAAATGCTATCAAAACTTCAGATTTTCTCTAGGTTGTATTTAAGACAATTTTCAAGCGATTTCAAAACGTTTTACTTATTATACCCTTGCAAAAAGGGTATATTAATTTTGGTCAGAAGTGTGCAACGCATAGAAGGAGGCATCTCCGACCATATAAAGTATATATATTCTTGATCAGCATGACAAGGCGAGTTCAAATCCGTTTGTCCGTCTGTCTGTCCGTCTGTCCGTCCGTCCGTCCGTCCGTCCGTCCGTCCGTCCGTCCGTCTGTCTGGATCAACAGCTTCTCCTCCGAAACTGCTAAAGCTACAGAGCTGCAATTTTGCACGAAGTCTTGTATATACTGCAGGCATTGTATATCTCGGATTCATCCGGATCGGATGACTATATCATATAGCTCCCATAGGAACCATCGGTCGAAAAATGAGTTTTAGATCAATAACTTCTTTCTTTTTCACCCGATTATCATAAAACTTAACATTTGGCAGTTTACTATACCTCCAAACATCCGTGCCAAATTTGATCAAGATCGGACTACTATATCATATAGCTCCCATATGAACGATCGGACCAAAAATAGTTTTTCTTCTAGAAACTTTTTTCGTTCTTATGCGATCATCGTTAAACTTGGTAAATAACATTTCCACATTGAATATTATAATTCTGGTAAATTTGATCAAAATCGGATGACTATATCATATAGCTGTCATACAAACATATGAAAAAATTGCATGCTGCATGTCTACATACATGCATATGTATGCGTGCCGTGCTATGGCGTATAAAAACGGATTTTAACACCAGTGTCTTTACATTTAGAAAACTCTTTTTAGGGATCTAGTAACACCAAGAGCTTGCAAGGGTATACAAACTTCGGCATGGCCGAAGTTAGCCCGGCCTTCTCGTTTTTTATTGCATTTTTACATATTTTAAAATGCTATCAAAAGAATGGAATTTTGGTAAAAAAATTGTCGACCCAATTCGAACCTCTTTTTCCTTAAATTTCCAAGCTTGTCTTAGCATTTAACTGCATCAAAACTTTGGAAATCGGCAGAAAATCTTCCTAAATACAGCCTTTGGAAAATTACAATTTTTATACACATCACATGCGAATAAAGTCCTCGAGAAGCATCATTAAGATGCCAGGCCGATAAAATTTCTGGTTGATTGGTTTATTTTATTCGGATTTTTTGTTTAATTTAATTTGAGTAATTTTAAAAGAGCGAGAAATAATCAATCTACCCTTCCTGTTTAATTTATGTTTATTGTAATTTTTATACATTTGTGTATTTGTGATTATAATAAATTGATGAATAAAAACTTTAAAAACCCTAAAAAATTATTAACATATGGCCAGCTCAGTTGTTACTTTAATTTGTTGAGCTTTTCAAATTTTAAATTCAGTTACCGTTTAACGTACATTCTCTCCATGTCCGTTTAGGCAAGTGTTAAATAAAGTATCTTTTTGGGCAGTTCTGCGTACATGTGCAAACATTCGTAGTTTATGTCCTGCCCGAAGCGCTGACATTTATTGCTTGTTTTAAAAGACAGCAAAACACAAAAAAAAGAGTCAGCAACAACATTTATTATGGCTTAGAACGTAAAAAACAAAATAAATAAAGTTCACAATTTAGTAAGGCCCTTTATGTAAAAAATAAAACGATAATGAAAAATTATGCTTAAAGAGAGAAATTAGAATAATCCATTAAGTAAACGCTGTGAATAAAATATTTAAAAGAAATTTAGACATCGGAGTGGGAGCTGAATCTGTTGGTAAATAACTTTAAGGTTTCCCACTTGATACTATTTTGAATCTGTCCTGGGTAAGAGAACAAATTTTGAATGAATAAATGAAAATAACAAAATTACATATCTTAAATTTTCCGAAAATTCTCCAAGCAATTGTTAATTACTTCAATTGCTCTTTTTGCACCCTATCCACACGCAATTTTGAACACGCTCTTTAACAAAATGCAAGTCGCTAATCATTTTGCGCCAAATTAACTGCCTTCCCTTTTAAACGCTGACACAGAAAAGGTTATAAAAAAGGACAGGAACAACAAATGGCCAAAGTCAAATTGGCTGATTTACTTTTATTTTAGGTTATTTTAGGTGCTAGTACAACAATTAAGTAAGCATTTCGAGTCAAGTCGAAATACAAGAGTAAGCGGAGGAGCTTACCTTCCTCTCTCCTCCCCTCAACATTTTCATCCTTCCACTGGGCATAAATCAATGGCAACAACATTATTTGAACAAAAAGGGGAAACCAGCAAACAAAAAAAGGTCAAATGCTTAAATTTTTTCCCTTTTTTTTTTTGCTTCAGCATGGGAGCAGGCTGAGGCAGTGGCAGCAGCAATAATAAACAAGAAAGTGTGAAATAAAAGCGAAATGGACATAAAAATTTGTATACCAAAAAAAAAAAGAAAAAACAATACGAGAGGGAAAAATTCTGCAGGCACAGCAATAAAACGCGGGGAAATGCTTTTAATTTGAAATGACCAAGTGAACTCCTTGCCTTGCCTTGCCCTTATGTACTCTCTACAATGGGGTATACTCCATATCAGTTGGCTAGAAACGAAGTTCATCCTTAGATCAATGGAATGTGTTAATCAATCATAGCGACGCATTGGTTGATGTCCAATTAATTTTATAACACATTTGGGTTGTGTGACAGAAAAAAGGATCTTAGGACAACACAATTTGGCCAAATGGTAGTATGCCAAAAGCCAAATTTGGCAGAGTAAAAACTGTACGGCGTACCAAATATTTTCATTCATTTCTCCTGCTTGTTTTCTTTTTTAAAGTGATTTCTCTGGGATTCTCTGGGATCAGTTTTAGAGGGGGAGTGGCACTTATAACGCTTGTGTGGATTATAAATCCCACTGGGCACAATAAACTGCTTTATTTGCAAAAGTTTCGTGCCTGAAAAGGCACAGCAGAAAGAATAGTCAAAAATAAAATTCTGTTGCATACATTTGTTTGTTTGCTGCCATCTTTAAAAAACAAAAATTGAAATAAAAAGTTTTAAATAAACATCAACATCAGCATCAGCATGATAATGTATAATAATTATGGGAATAAGACAAAAGTTGGCTTAACATGAGAAAATAATAGACGGAAAAGTTGCAGCAAATTGAATAATTTGGTCAAAAGATGGAAATGTGCAAAAAAGTTTTCATGTCTGGCACAAGTTTGGCTTGGTAGACCATTTTTATCAAGCGTTTTTCTATATAGAACAAAACTATTTTTATCAGATATAGAAGGCCCTCATAAAAGGCTTCTTTTCGTTTATATATTAATCACTAAATGGTTAGAAAATTTTATGACCAAACGTTAAATAAACCATTTGTTTAATTCGAAGTCGCAAAAAGAAAAAAAAGTAAACGTAAGTAATGTATAAATTTCGGTATTATTCCGTACGCTTTGGATCACGTTTTGAGTTTGGACCAATTATGAGTTCAATGAGACAATCTGTTAACTAAATCAATGGTAAACGACTTCGTATTAAGTTGGTTAACTTACAGGAATTCATATTCGTAAATATCATTGTTCCCAAAAAGTCATACTAAGTGTTTCAAGCTGCTTCTGCTCTTCAGAATTTCTGTCAACGAAAATTGACTTTGTGTATGCATCACAAAACAAAAGCACAGAAAAATCACAACATGTTTTCAAATTTTTCTGCTTTTGGTTAATTGAAACCAATTACATGACATTGCCAATCGTATCAAAATGGAATAGTCCTTGGAAAGGATATACTCACAATATCCTTACACATACATACATACACATACACACAATGGCAATTGTTGTCCTTTACCATTTATAAGATACATTCTTATGGTTTCCACAATTTTGTTTTTTTTTTTTTTTTTTTAGGAATGGACAAATTGGAGACAAAACCATTTTTGAGGAGCATGAGGAGTTGCATGCGGTTTTGCTGAATGAAAGAAATCAGGTAAAATTGTTGGGTGTGTTGTGTACCTAAGTAAACAATGAATATGCATGACTTACCAATCGAGAGTGGGGGAAAAGAGAGGGAGGAAAGAGGAAAAAATGGAACGGAAACGAAGCCAACTTCAATTTGCGAAAGTGATACCCTTCAGTCACGGCGGAAAAAAAGGAACGGTAAAGCAAATGACATCAATAGGACGAGAAGGCAAATATCTAGCATATCGTGGGTAAGGCAAAAGTCGATAAATGGAAAGAGATAGATAACCATATCTCTGTTTAATTAATGCCAATGGCTTTGAAGCAGATGCAGTTGATGACGATGGCAACGTGACAATTTTTACCTATCGAAATTTGAAGCCACGCAGGTTTCGGAAATGAAATCAAAAAGAAGGGAAAACCTTTAAAGTTGTTGACTTTAAATTCACGCAAATACATATTATAATTAATATTGATCATTTGAGTACTATTTTGTTGTCTTTAAGTTGCCCAACGTGATGCAGTTGTAATAATTTTCTATTTCCTCCCTATATACATTTTAGTTGTTGCATAATCTGGCAATTAGTGAATATCAAATTCTCACAATTCAGGAGCACCAGCATTGAAAGTCAAAATTTATTGCTCGACATCAGCAACAATGCGACATGGAGACAACGCCTGTAAAATATGCAACGGAAATTGTTGCAACATGCCTGTGATTATGCTCTTGCTATCCGGTGAGGCGAGGCTGAGGCTGAGGTACGACTCGCAGAGGATGGCAAGAAACTTGACACGCCCCGAATTTGTAAGAGGTTTCCCGTCAGCATGTTATGCACATAACGTACATCTACATGTGTTTCGATTCACTTTGTTCACTGGGTTTGATTAAAAGCCTTGGAGTATATAAATTTGTAGACATGTTCTTTCAAGTTTCACGAAATTAACGATCGATTTTAGATTAGTTCTCAAGTTAAAGACAGATGGAATAATAAAGTAAGTGCAGATGGAATAATAAATTAAGTGTAAATTCGGGGACTAGACTTAAGTTAAAGAAAGCTTTTCAAAAATGTTATGAAAACTGTTAAAATACCTACTAAAAGTCATCATATTTAAAAAACAGAATGCCGGACTAACTTTGACCGTGCCGAAGATTGTACACCCTTGCAAGTTCTTGTGTTACTCAATTCCTAATTTGCAATTTTAGAATATGTTTGTATGACAGATATATCACATAGCATTCCGATTTTGATACAATTCATCAGAATTCCAAATTATTATGTTAATTACTGACTTTATTGATATAATCGTATAAGAAACAAATAAGCTTTTGCAAACCAAAACTACTTATTTTTCGTCCGCTTGTTTCTATAAATCCGAGATATAAAATGCCTGCGTTTTAAACAAGGCTTTGTACAAAATTTCAGCACTGTAGTTTTAAAGGTCTAGAAGGCTTTAATTTTACAAATACATAGTGTGGCTGCATATTTGAAAAAGTAAAATGCAAAAATGTGCAATAGTTAAATGACTGTATCGAATAAAAATAAAATGTAATGGAACCAACCAGATAAGTGAATGACAATTATTATTTATCAATTAGAATTGATTAAAATGGATAACTTTAAAATAATTACTAGAAATAATCGTAATTTAGAAGAATTAAGGTAATTTTTAATGCATTTTGTACTACTTAGTAATAGGAAAGCTTTAGTTATATAAGAAACATAAATGTAAATAATAAATAAATAATAATAAACATAATAACAAATATTTTGACTGATATGTTTTAATTGCACATGATTATGCATATAATGTTATAATTTCTTTTAATTACAGCCAATTAAATTTTAACATCACTTTTTAGTAGTCAGAATTCGACAGCAGATGCAAATCCGAAAATAAAATTTGTGCTATCTTAAGAACATTTCCTTTAGAAACGTTTAACAAGAGAGATTTGCTTAAGAAAACCTTTTCCCCTAATCATCATTTTCTATTGCCCAAAATCCTCCTCTCAATATGCCAAAAACACAGATGGAACCATTCAAAATGACTAATTAAACATAATTAGCAAGTATTAATGAGACTGAGAGACTGAGGCCAAAAGCCAGGGTTTTGGGACCCTTGGGGCGTAAACGAACAAGCCAAAATGCAAAGTGTAACTGTGACTCACAGTTGGTCAGCTTAGGGGCATGCGAAAATCAAAGCAAATCAACAGAACACCATCTCACACACACACACACACACACCCAGAAACGCAAAGGTTAGTACATAGAAGGGAAAGAGAAGAGAGGCAGGGACTAGGTGGATTCCCAGTTGGGGGGCCGCTCAAATAAGTCAACTGCAATGCATAAATTTTGGAATTGTGTGAAGAAGGTGCAGAAGGGTTGAGTACAGATGACCACCTGGTTGACCCAAGGTCCTACCGCTCCACCCACTCACCACCCTCCCAAAAACCCAGTGACCAAACATGGCACGTGCTGGTGGTCAAGTGTTTGCGCTACTGACTTTGGCAAATAGCCCAAAGAGATGGGCTATAGGTGGGTATGGGCAAGGACAAAACATTCCTTGATTGACAATGTGGTTTGGCCTTCCGAATATTCCCTTTGCTTTGTTGCCATTTAACCTTTGACAGGCTCCAAACACATTTCACATTTCAATTGTTATACAAAGGATTCGGCCATTAAAATTGATTACCCAAAAACCTGAAAATATTTTATTATTAATGATTTTTTACGGTGCTGTGTTTCAGAGAAACATATTCACAATTTAACTAAATTTTAAAGTCATAATTTCCGTTTTTGTTTCTCGCAAATTGATTATCAATTACGAAAACTTAAGCAAGTCAAGTGGTAATCTCTAAATCCCCTTTTACAGAAACAAACGGATATTAATATCATAAACAATTTAAACTGCACACACACAAACACACACACAAATGAAGAGAAGTGTTGTGTGTGTGAGTTTATTTAATATTCAATTTTCGTTTGCTCGCTTTTTCGTTGGCCAACCATAAACTCATAAAAATCGTAAACATATTTTAATCTACACCTTGCCGAAAGGAATGCGCATGAATTTATGACATACATATTTGCCATCAAATAAATTTTAATATATACATTTTATTACAATTTGAATGCAACGTATATAAAGCTAGTGGGAATGTGCAAAAACTACATACAAAGCCAAAGAAGTCAAATAAATGAAAGCATGAACATTTTTCGGTTTGTTGGTTTATACGTATTTTCTTCTAATTGAAAGGCAGACAGGCAGAAATATGAACTAAATCTTTCAATAAATAAATGAACATATGTATTTATATTTATTTGATGACGATTTCGATTTAGTTTACGTTTGGCTACTATGGAATTAGTTATGGGGAGAACTAAGAAATGGTTCGTTATAAACCAGAAATTAGTATGAAGTATTAATAAGAAACGATTTAATTTAGTACGAAAAAATTATAAAAGTAAATTAAAAATCATTTTTATCATGATTCTGACTTTCATCAAACTTTGAATATTAAATGGCTTTTTTTCAGTCAAAATTTCGATTTTTCCTAGGCTGTATTTTAGACAATTCTCAACCGATTTCAAAAAGTTTTATCTATTTCTTATTATATTTTTGCATACTTCAAAATGCTATCAAAAGCTTTGAATTTAGGAAAAAAAAATATCGACACGATTTTTGAAAATTTTGACAGTGTATACACTGTAATTTTTTTCAAAAATCGGGTCAAAATTAGTTTTTGAGATTTAAATGCCAAGTTGTAACTTGCATTCAGAGCAGCAAAAAAAGACATGACTTTTTGAAATCGGTCGAAAATTGGCATAGTTAGAGGTTTGCAAAGTTGAGGTTTTTGCATAAATTTTGGAACAGGTTTTGAAAATTTTTTGGTGAAAAATAGATATTTAAAAATAACTTTTTATCTGCTCCGCAACAATTTAATGTCGTGAAATTTGTTTTCTTTTATTTCTACTACCAGGTAAATTACTCAATTTCCAATCGAAATATTTCCATAGACAATTCCCCAGTTTGGTATAAACATATTGGCATTCATTTTTATCATTCATATGACACTTTAGATCAACAATATTATTATTTTCAATTTACATTTATTTCTTCTATCGTTTTTATTTCTTCTCAGCCCCATAAGAAACATAATCTGTGATATAATTTCCAATTTTATGGTTGACTTTTGGTTATTATTATTATTATTGGTTGTCGTGTGATAAAAAATTTTCACATTGATATGTTTTTATTGGATCGAAAGCGTAAACAAATAAACAAAGACAGAGAGAGAGAGAAAGAGAGAGAGAGCGATGAGACAGGCCCTCAAAGAGCAATTTTAATATGAAATGCCGAAAAAAACATAGAATTCCTATGTGTTAGAGAGAATTTATACGCCTGAATAGACCCATAGAATAGCAGAGAACAAAAGGTTGTCCATGTGTGAGAGTGTGTCAACGTATGTGTGTGTATGTACATGTATGTGTAATTTGACAAAAACCAAACAAAATGCCATAAACCATAAATTCTTTTGGCCAAAGCTCTAAACACACTACCAAGGCGTCGTTGTCATTGTCTTTACCTCCCGGACAGAGCCGCAGGCCAGGCAGTAAGGGGGGTGAGGGAAGCAATAAAACCCACAAAACCAACTGAAAAAAAAGAACAAGAAACCAAGAAAAGAATTCATCGTCATAAAATATTATCGAAAGTATGTAGAGGGTCATAAATACATAAATCGCCATCAACTAAACTAAACTGAGCCAACTACTATTTAGGCTAAATCAACCCAAAGCGAAATAGATTCATTTAGTTGCCTACTTTTTGGGGCCATTTTGATAGCCAAGCCAAATTATGATTTGATTTGGACCTCTAAACGATTGCCCAAAAACAATAGCAGCGGGTACACATTATCAAGCAAAGCCAGTCAAAGCATTCATTTTGATTATTCACAATTTTCCAACCGGTTTTTTTCTTTTTAAATTACCGAGAGGGATTTCCCCCATCCCATGAAAAAGTCAGCATATCAAAGCTTTCACTTTTTATGTGGCAAAAGAGAAAAAAAGAGGGAAACTTTGCATTTTTTTTAAGTCCTTCAGTGGTGAAAAAGAGCAAGTTATTCGGCTAAATTTTATTATGCAGTTAATTTGCACAGCTATTTAACTGTTGACAGTTGGCAAAACAAAAGCAAAAAAACTATAATAAAATGCATTTATAGTCTCACGACATCGACTTTGGCGATACTCTGTACCAAATCCAGACATTTTACATCACGTTTGAAAATCCATCAATATAATAATTAATTAAACAAAAAAGATGGTCGACAAAGATCAACTTGCATGACAGCTATGGAAAATAATTGAATGTCATGCTTGCTATAAAAATTTGAAAGACTTAATACCTATTAATTCCTTGAGATTACAGGGTATTAAAAATGACAAATGGAAAACAAGAGAGCAGAGAAGATGAAAGCGAAAAAAAAAAATACCAGAGCAAGTGAAATTTCCATTTTGTTTGCCTATAAAAGTTTGTGACCCTAGGGGATAGATGGATAGACAAGGCCAAAGGAAGGCGGCAGGAAGGAAGGAAAGAATTGCCAAACTATTTTACTGGTATTTGCATCAAACATATGCAGACAGGATAAGCGCAGGATGACGGCTTGATGCATGTGTGTATGCGTGCTGTGAGGGGGGTCGCGGGGCAATCCGGGGGCAGTGGAGTATGTGGTAATGTTTATGTGAAGGTAGAAAGCAAGTCCTGCCTCTGCATCGGTTATTAAATTCGCTTTTGTGTGGCTTATTCTCTTTTTCAGTGGGCCTGGGGACAAAGTGTGAGGGAAATTCAGTTAGGGCTTTGGCAGTCTCTGAAATATCTCAAAATAGTGGTGGGGAATTTTTTTTTGAAATCCATCTTAAAGTGCAATATATCTAAGATAATATGGGAAGCAGTTTGGGCAGGGATAAGCTTGTTGCCGCGCTGATCCATTCTAAAAAAAAACTAGTTAGGTCTAATCCAGTTCATGATTTCTCTAATCGAACATCAGTAAGTGGATCTTTGGCCAAGCCAGTTGCAGTATAAGCTGCAACTATTAACTATAATCATATTAGAACCTAAGTTACTAAGATTCTCATAGATTCCTTTCACTTTTAGTGTTTCACAAATCACTAACTTTTAAAGGTTTAGAAGTCCTTTTTTCCCCAGTGTAATTCGTATATGCATGTAGAGCTAGTAAACATGGTTCACTCCCCCTCACTCCACTGCATCATTTCCTTCTTTGAGTCGTTACTAACAGTGACAAAGTCTCATAAACATCGTTCGCCTTTATGTACTCCCGTCGCCCACTGCCTCCTTACCACTTGTCATCATTTTCCACTTTTCAACACGCCCGTACAATTCAATTATTGGACATTCAAATGATATAAAACTGGTGAGGCATTTTTAGTGCTTAACCGCCCTTACACCAACCATGCCCATGCCCATGCTCACGCCCTACCGCACTATGTATGCATGACCATTAGACAAGCAAGTGAAATGAGATTTGAGGGATTGCCAAGGGAGGCATGAAACGTAGAACAACAAACACGTGTGGTGGCCAACAAACAACAACAGGTGCAAAAGGTAGAAGCCAGTAACAACCCCCCTGGAATTGATAACGGCCTGACAACGGCAAAGCACTGCCCGGCTGTTGTTGTTGCCCGGGGCAACCCTTAGCGAAAAGGGACAACAAATAGTTGGTTAGTTTTCCGTTTTCATTTTTCCTGGTTTTTCTTTTAGTTGTGTAGAAACTGAAAGTTTCTGCAGTTGTTAAACATGAGTCAACGCAGCAAATTCATTATCAATACTTCTGGTAAGTTCTTTTGCAACATTTAAAACGAAAATCTTTAACTCAAGTGTTATGTGCGGCAGTGGATTATTTTGGTGGCCGCATTCCTGGCACGGAATTGGATGAGCAAACGGCAACTATATTGGAATTTCTGGAGCGAGATGAGCATACGATTATCTCGGCTGTGCATAATAAAAGCGATGGCAAAATCAAATTTCAACATCGTATACCCAACGATGAAGTCTGTTTGCTATTCTACAAGGTGCCGCAGGTTGGTCTTGGCCAAGGAGCTGCAAACGCAGATGCCGAGCCACTGTTGGGCATATTAACACTGGAGGGTGGCCTGGTTAAATCCATTTACAATTCCGTTTCACGTGTATTTTCTCCACAAGCAGCGGCTCGTGTAAGTCTCTCCCATGTCTATATATATATATGTACATACATATATCCCATATATATTTATATACATGTGGATAATTCTTGCTACTTCTCGTCTTAAATTACTTTGCTGTGTGCTTTCTCTTTCCTCCTCATAATTCAATTTGTTTCTCTCCTGGCAAATTCCATTTTGTCAATTATATTATATTTTTCTGTTTTCTTCCTTCGCCCTTTCTATCCTTTCATAGTTTTAATTCTCTTGATGTCCTTTTCATCTTACACTCCTTGCAGCGCCACGAATACAGTCCTGAACTAAGTGGCCTTCTAGAGAATTTGCATGTCTCATTGGGCTCTAGTCTTGGTTTGCCTCAAAGTGGTGAGTTGCATATTGTCGTAGATACTATATCAATAGTACTCCATATACATATATATTCTTGCGATCAGGCATCACTAGCTTAAAGCAGGAGATCAAGTATTGGAAACAAAAACTGGGCCAAAAATCTAGTTCGCGCTTAGATCGCGAGACAGCTCAAGTTTTCATTGGTGTCTTGGAGAAAATTGATCAAAAAATTAGGTAAGTTTTCGAAAACCAATACAAAAAAAAATTAATAGAAAAAAACACTGCTTTTGGCTTCCATAAAAAATAAAACTTTTCACAAAATAATATCTTTTAAGTACATCAGATTTCATTTTAGTATTCTTAATTGTGCAAATTTCAATCAATTTTATAAAACTTTTTTTTCTATAAGTATGATTTCTATTGTAAATCTTAGCGCCTTTTTGAGAAACATATTTTACATTTTTAATTGAATTTATTCTGATCCAATAAAAACAATTAGTATCATCCCTTGCAAAATGTTTATTAAGTCAGGAAAATTAAACAAGCAAGCGAAGAAACAAATTTTGATTCTATTAATTTTGCTGACTAATTCTCCCATTACCCTGCAGCACTATTGATGGCAGCACTGGTAATAATCCCACCACAACGATCGAAGAGTTCCTCGATCATGCCCATAACAATCTGGATGAACTGTGGCGTTTGCCCTACAACTATCCCCAGCAACGAATGGCTGATCTATTGGATATCATTGCGAAACGTTTACTAGAAGCGTGTCTAACTCAACTCTTGGCGGAAGATATTTGGAGTCTCAATTCCTATCATGTGAACAATTTGATGAGTCAATGCATCGACACTGTGGATGCGTGGATACAATTGTGTGATTCATTGACGCGACTCTTTTGGCCCAATTATGTGAAGCACCCATGGGTGGGGGATCCCCACGTACCAAAACGTGGACAGCAGTTCAAGGAGCGTCTGAGTGAAATACGAAATATTAAGCAACTATACAAACAGATCGCCACTCTGCTAAATGATTCGGAGTTGCAGGAAATGTTCCAGGAGCAGGCGCCATTCGCGGACTTCAATATCTTCGATACCACCAGTCTGGGTCAGGCCAAATGGCACAAGGCGCTCGGCCATTTCGAGCAGGTACTGCAACCAATTGATGAGCGCATTGCATCGGCTCTGAAATCCCAATTACACCATCATCTGAGTAATCCTCGACAAGTGATCTATATATTCTCGAAATACGAAACTTTGATACAACGTCCCACCGTCCTCGAGCTGCTGACCATTGAGCGGGAGCAGTTTCTTCAGTCACTGCATTTGCTCTTGCAGGATTTGCGTAGGGCCATGACGGATACGAATATGGAGCCGGACACTGGACACTTGTCAGTGATCTGCAACGAATGCCGTTGGCTCAAAGTGGTCCAATATCAAATTCAGGAAATCGAAAAGGTTAGCCATTTGATAAGCGGACGCGAGGGCTTTGACAAGATCAACAAGGCAGTGCAGGAGATCAAAGAGGAAACTGAATCCTTGCTGCGTACCAATTTTGAAATCTGGTCAGGTCAGTGTTCGACGGACGTGAAGAGCGGCGAACTGAAGCTACGCGACGATCAGGCTGTGGTGAAGTTCGAGAAGGAGGGCAGGCAACTGATGCGCGTCACTTTCAATCCCAAATTGGTTACCTTCTGCCAGGATGTGCGCGAATTCGAGAATCTCGGCTACAATGTTCCCTTGGAGTTGCGTGCGGCCGCGACTCATGCGGCCAAGTATATGTGCTATGCCCGTCGCTTGCAGCAGATAGCCACATTCCACAACACCATAGGGGATCGCATGATACCCTGCCAGCGACCCATTATGCTGAGAAACGCCTTGGAACTGCAGCGTCTAGTGCAGAGTGAAACTGTGGCGTGGCAGGAGGAGACTTCTGTCCAGCGATATGTTAATACCCTCCAGGCGGCCGTATCGAAACTATCCTCGGATAACACCTTATTGGTTGGCTACCACGAGCAGGCCAAGAGAACGGTAAGAAAAGGTTTCGCTTGTGTTTATATTAAAATACTAGTTTAAAAATGCATAAGAGATTAATCTAGTTTCGATTATAATTTGTTTTAAATTTGTTTTTGTTTATCGATATATCGTAAAAGAAACTTTACAGCCGATAACTTCTATGGAAGCTGCGTGTTATCGCTCGGAGAAATTCGAAAAGACCGGTCTGCACAAAATTTAGTAGAAAAGTACAATGATGTTTGCTATTGAATATCTGAATATTGTCGCTAATTGATTTGAAAACATTCCCAAAAAGTTTATAGTTGGGAACACCTTGATACTTTTGAAGCAGAAAACTTGGGTTTAAGTTTGATATTGTGGTTCGCTTAATAATTAAGTCATGAGACCTAGAGAACTTTGGGAATTCGTACTTGACTCTGTTTATAGATCTACTTACTATTTGGTTAACTGATATTCGCGGATGGTTCGCTTTAAGTTCAAGGGAATTTGATTCTTAGAGTGTGTTCTAAGCGACAACCTTCTTATCGTGAGTTTTCCTGATTTGATTTCCGTCGGTTTTATTAATTTATTTGTTTTTCTTCCAGGTCATGAAACTAATGTCCACCGATTTGTTTACACAAAATCAAATCTGGAAAGATGAGCTGAGACATTTAAGGGACCTTCTGGTCACCCTAGAGCGACAGGGTTACACCAATTTGGATGCCTTCAAACTGCATTGGGATCATCAACTGTACAAAGTGCTCGAATATCAATATATACTCGGTCTACTCGACATGAATAACAAATTACCAGATATACACATCAAATTGGTATTGCGACAAAGGGAACTCTGCTATAGTCCAGCCGAAGAGGAGATACGGGATATATATTTCAGTCAGTTGAGACGTTTCATAGAGAGACCTTCGAACTTTCATGGCCTCTCCGAACAGAGTGGAAATCTCTTCAAGTCGATGGTGACATTAAATCGCCAACATTTCGGTCCTCTGTATAGACGAGCCAAGGAATTATTTGACAAGTTGGAAGAATTTAAGAAGATATGGATACCGTGGATTGCATTGGGTTGTGTGGATGTGGAACAACTGTGCGGTATACATTTGAATCAGGCAGACGATTGGGATCGCAATTTCCGCTCTTGCAAGCACTTTAGTCAACAATTGGCTAAACTGCAACAGGCTGAGGAGTCAATCGATTGCATTGTTATCAATGTGCTGCCCCTGAGAAGTGACATTGAGTTCATTAGTCGCCGCTATTGGGAGGCTTTGGCCAATAGTCTGAGAGCCTCGATCCTGACGGATGTGGCTGTCATACAGGAATTCCTACAAAACGCTTTGAAATTCCTGAAAAACGTTCCCATGGACGATGAGGGCAGCATTAGTCAATCTTCAATGAAGTATGACAAAATAATGGGTGACTTACCCGACATAGCGGATACTTTAAGCAGAGTCAAGGCGAAGGATTCATGCTTGGCCGGCTGGTGTAAGGAACGGGTGACAGCATTGGCCAGCATACTGCAACAATGGGAGCAACTGCATCCGCTGCTGGAGAATCATTCTGTCATACTGCAACGTCAAGTGGATCTGATAAAGAATCAGGCACAAACCCAAATGCAAAACCTACAGAATGAGGCTGAAAAGTTCCTCCTTAGATGGGAGTCAACCATAGCCGAACTGGAGGCCAACGAGGATGCTTCCTTGGAGATTTTTAAAGAACGTCGCTTACACTGGCAGAATTTGATCGAGAAGAAACGACAGCTTCTGGAAGAATGTGGCAAATTCAATATGGATTTCCCCATCGAAGTGTTAAAGCAATTCGATGAGATTGACTTGAAAATCGAAGAACAATCCAAGCAATGGCAAATCTATGATCTATTTCTCAGGGAACTTGAACCCATTTTGCAAGAGGAATGGACCATCTTTCGTCGACGTCCTTATGTTTTGAATGAGTTCATCAGCAAATGGGAGGTTTCCGTAAATAGTTCCATAGATCTACCCTCAAAGCGCATCAGGCAGCAAGTCGAGAGACTCCAATTGGCCTTGCCCATTCTCCAATTGCTGCAATCGGATGCTCTCAGTGAGCGGCATTGGGCTAGAATATTCCAATTGCTGCATCAGCCAACGAAACCCTTCTACGCCATTATCCTAAAGGACATTCTAAGCGACATAGATGCCTTGCAGTTGGCTGGTCAGGAAATTGGAAATATTGTCCGACAAGCCGGCTCCGAACAAATTGTTCGACAAGCTTTAATTGAACTGGACCAGTGGTCGGTCACTGCTCAATTTAAGCTGATAAAGCGCTCCCCGGACATTTCTCTCATCAAGGACTATCAGGAAGTACTTAACAAAATCGGCGATAATCAATCGTTATTACAATCGGCCAAAAATTCGGCAGCCTTTGACAGTTTCTCCGATCAGGCAGAACTCTGGGAGAATCGCCTTAATCAGTTGGATACCCTTCTGACTAGTCTGAGTCATTCACAGAGGCGGTAAGAGAAAAGTAAATAGATGGAGAAAATTGTAGTAAAATAATCATTTTTTAGTTGGGTCTACTTGGAGCCGGTTTTCGGTTCAGGAACACTGCAACAGGAACAAGCTCTATTTAAACGCATCGATAAGGATTTCCGATTTGTTATGAGGGAAATCGAAACAGATTCTCGAGTAACTTCGCTGCTAAAAATCAACAATATCAGCACCATAGTCAATTCACTGGAGACCCAATTGGCCAGATGTCAACAGAATTTAATGAGCTATATTACGGTGAGTGAAGTGAATCACTCATAATCAATGTGAATTATATTCGTGTATCCTTTTATCTATTCATTCCAATATGCCAGGATAAGCGCAATTCATTTCCGCGTTTCTATTTCCTTGGCGATGATGATCTCTTGGAGCTATTGGGCCAGGCGAGCAAAGATGCAGAAATCATTCAGCGTCACATACGCAAACTCTTTCCTGGCTGCCACAGCCTGAAAATCCGACAAAACGAGGGCAAGGACTTTTACCGCATCTTGGCTATGAACAGTTCGGATGGAGATGAGCTGAAACTAAGCCAACCAGTTGAAATGACAGGTGACATTGAGGTGAGATTGGATGGCAGCGAATCAAGGCAGAAAATTCTGTATTCTTTATGATTTCTTCAGCGTTGGCTCAATCAGCTGGTAAGCAGCGTAAAGGACACCCTACGCAGCCAGATCCAGGAGTGCTATGCGAATACCAATGGTTCGAGCACGAATCTCAGTGAGTCCTTGCTCCAGCAATACGTGAGTCAAGTGGTGGCCACATCGCGTGCCTTGCACTTTACGCGACAAGTGGAACAGGCCATTAAATCGATGTCATTGGATAAATTGCATCAGCAGCTGCAGGCGGAAATTTCCCATCTATCCGAGATGAAGCAACGGGCGAAAGGTCAAACATTGATGGGCCTAAAGCTAAGGGCACTGCTTCTGGATTTGGTGCACTACAAGGGAGTGGTGGAGGAGTTGCAAGCGAATAGTGTGATGCATCTCACTGACTGGCATTGGCTGAGTCAGCTGAGATATTACCTTGGCAGAGGAGCGGCGGGTGGCAAAGGAATTGCAGGTGGTGGTTCGGCTGCTGGTGGAGCTGTGGGAGATCATCAGGTTTATGTTCACATGGTTTATGCAGAATTTGAATATGCCTATGAGTATCTGGGTCAGGCCAACAAATTGGTACACACACGGCTGACCCACAAGTGTTATCTTATACTCACCCAGGCCATGCACATGGGTCTTGGCGGTAATCCTTTCGGGCCGGCTGGCACTGGCAAAACGGAATGCGTCAAGGCTTTGGGCTCAATGCTGGGTCGCCTTGTGTTGGTTTTCAATTGCGATGAGGTGAGATGAGTGATGTGGCTGCCACGCAGAGGCGGGGTGGCAATGGAGGGCCAAATGCGATTTATCATTATGTCTGGGAATTGTTTTGTTCTTTTGCGCAGAATGTGGACACCGAATCGATGAGTTTAATCCTAACCGGCTTGGCACGTTGCGGTGCCTGGGGATGTTTCGATGAGTTCAATAGGCTAAAGGAGGCCACCCTGTCATCCATCTCCATGCTTATACAGCCCATACAAAGTGCCTTGAAGGATAAAACCGAATGGGTACAAATTGGGGAAAGAAAGGTGAGTGCGACAAATTGAAAAAGATAAGACCGTGCGAAACGTTTCCATGCATTAGCCTTCCAAAGTTCTGACACCCTTAGACAAACATAATTAAAGCATCAAAGTTGTCCCATTTCGCTTAGAGAAAAGAATAAAACTGTCAGTTCTGAAAGCTATGTGGTACAAGTAGAAGTCTGACCAGACCAGTAGTCTGAAAGAAATTTATAAATATTACCGACAAATGATTCAGAAATGGTTCAAAAAGTTCTCCATTTCTTTTGGCTATGTTTTATAATGGAGAACTCTTTCAACTTGGAGTTCATTCAGAACAAAAAATAATCAATGGTTATTTTTTTAATTCTTAGATAATACTTATATATGTCGTACCCCCCGTCTGGGGCGTTTTCGAAGTCTATCAATCCCTTTTGACTCATCGTCCTAATTTCCCTGAAGAATTTTTTGAAGCATAGCGAATTCTGTTGTTTAGTCGGCGGCTGTCTGACCAATGACCAATCACACAAAAAGGGACATAGTAGGCTAGGAGCTATGACCGAGTATACTGATTAGCTAACACGTAAAAATTTATACATATGAAAAAAGAAAGTTTCCAAATTTTTACAATTAATTAATTTAACTTATTTAAAGAATTTAAATATTTTAAACGAATGAAACCTTAAAATGAATATAAAGCTTCTATTGATACAGAATTAGTGAAGTAACTTCTAAAAATTTCTAAGACCAAATTTTAAATTCATTCTCGATCAGCATGATAAAATTTATTTGTCCCTATATTTGTCTGTCTGGATCGGACGACTTTATCATACAGCTCCCATAGGAACCATCGGGCGAAAAAAGAGTTTTAGATTAATAACATCGAAGATAGTGTGGCTCCTGGTAGCTCTAGCTTTGATAGATCCCAAGATCTTGATGCTCATACAGCCGGATAGTCTCAATCGATCCGGCTTGTCATGCTGAAAATATTTGCTTTAACGGACATGCCTGGTACATTGTCTATTGTGGCGACTTTAATACACCATTTCACCCTATGGGTGACAGAAACAAAAGTACTAAATCAAACATTGATTCCAATCATACCTCTATAAAATCAAAGAGCTCAGAGACAATTTTGTTGCACATTACAAACCACATGGCAAATGTATAATACTCTTTGTAACAGAGAATATTGAACTGCAAGTAAATCATATGCTGTATAATTTTATCTTGTGTGTATATTCCCAAGGTTCAACTCAATCAACATTGTGGTATCTTTGTAACCCTTAATCCCGCTGGAGCCGAATATGGCGGCCGTCAGAAGTTGCCTGGGAATATACAAGCTCTATTCCGTCCCATTGTGATGCAGCAGCCAGAACCCGGCGAAATAGCCCGGGTTATGTTGTTTGTGGAGGGATTTCAGGCAGCGGCAGAGATATCGTCGCGCATTGTGGAGCTCTTCGATTTGTGTGGCAAGATGCTGTCGGCTCAGCGGCACTACGATTGGGGCTTGCGTGAACTGAAGACGGTGCTGCTAGTCTGTGGTGAAGGATTGGTGGGCAGCGGACAGCAAACCGCCACTGATGAAATGTCCATTGTGGTGCAATGTTTGCGCTCATCGACCATGTCAAAGTTGGCACAACATGATGTGATTCGCTTTGAAATGCTTATGAAAAACGTGTTTCCCGAAATTCTCAGCAAGTCCCAGGTGAATCCGCAGACCGTGCCGCTCCAGCAGGCACTAAAGGATGCCTTTTCGACACTTGGCCTGTGTGCCAGCGAGAAGCAAATTGAAAAGGCTTTGCAATTACATGAACAGCTACAGAAACGCATGGGCGTGGTGCTGGTGGGTCCCCCGGGCTGCGGCAAATCCACCATTATGGCCCTGCTGAAACAGGCTTTAACGGCAACTAAAACCAATTGGCAATTACGCATCCATACGATTAGTCCAAAGAGTATGAGTCGAAGGCAATTATTGGGCCACCTCGATGCCGATACCAGACAATGGGTCGACGGTGTACTAACCCATACGGCTGTGGTGGTCAATCAGGAGCCGCAGCATATTTACTCGTGGATTGTTTGTGATGGCAGCATCGATCCGGAATGGATAGAGGCCCTCAATTCGGTTCTGGATGACAACAAGTGAGTTTTCAATTATCTTTCTTTCTATATTTCGTTTTTTTTAGCGCATAAATTCGTTATAATTATTATTTTTTGTTTTCTTGTTTTTTTTTTTGCGGCTAATAGGTGTATATATATATGTATATATATACTATATCAATTACAAATATCATATCATATATTTCGTATATATTGTAAGGATGCGCATCCTATCTATCACTTAGAGAAGACTAAACAAAAAACACATAGTACAAACAGACTTTTATATATAAAGGGAGGCGGGGGGTGGCGAATAGGGAACACGTGGGGGCTAAAAACACAGAAATGCGAAAAACAATTATAATTAATACAATTAATAATAATAATTATCATAATTAGAATGAGGGGAAGCCCACTTAAATGGTAAACGTAACATAATGCCTAATACACAATTGAACCGACATTTTACAAATGGCGTTTTCTATATAGTTATTCCTATTCATTTTCACAATGAACAATAACTTCTGTATGTGTGTGTGTATGGGAGTGTCTTGTGTGAGAATGTGCATCTGACACGGTGGACATGACAAACTAACTTTCCATTTATATAGCTTAAAAGTTCCAATTGGGACTAGAACTCTTGATGCAACAATGATTTCCAATCTTAATTGAAATCGTGTAGTATTTTTCGAAAACTTCTTCTTTTGTTCTCTTTAACATTCGATATGATTGACCATTTTTGGATTTCGATTGAATAGAATAAACGTTTCTTCTTTCAAATAGTTTCTCAATTAAAAGTTAGTTTTTGTCCACCGTGATGAGAAAAGTTTTCAGATAACTTTTTGATTTAGAGTTGTGAGTTTTGGTTGGAAATTAATTTGAAAAATTTGATAATAAAACGTTCAAAAAAATTGCTTGATTTTAATCTTACACGCTACCAAATATTACAAGCTGGAATTGCAAAAAAATACAAATCTGTAAAATAGTTTATTTTTAACTTAACTGAACTGAAATTTAACTTATTCAGCTTTAACTTCAATTTGTTTCATTAGGTTCTTGAAGTGTATATCAAAGTATTTAATTCGAAATGAATAGTTTGATTTGTTTGAATTAAATTAATTTGAATTTAACTAAATATATTGAATTTGCAACAGTTTGGAATAGATTTTGTTCGATTAGGGCTGATTGAAAACAAGACAAGCAAAAAACATTGCCCAATGAAAATTGATCAACTATTCATTTTACTTGGCATAATACGAATTGGTTTAATTAATTGAGAACGTTCAAATATAAAAAATTTCCACATCACCTTGACAGAATTTAGAAAGTATTTTTAATTCTTTCTTTCTAGTGGTTGAAAAGTTTTAAAAATATTTTTGAAACAAAATTAAAACCATTTGAATATGGAAATAAATTCATGAAACATCATTCATTAATTAAACGAAAATCACATAATATTTACATATGTTCATTTAAAACTCACAACTCTAAACAAGCTTAATGACCTGAAATGTGTTTTGTTTGTCTGTTTTGTTGGCTAGTTGAGCTTAAGGACTAAAGGCCGAGTATCTTAGTTTTCCTTTTTTCTTTTGTTTAAATTATTTGTTACGGTGTTTTTCCTTTTTGTATAACTGCTGTGAGCTGGTTGGGGTTACATTTGTGACGGCGGCGGCTGCTGTGCTGCTGGTGGCGGTGGTGCTGCAGTGGCCACTGAAGGCGGCGGCGGTGGCAATGGTGCTGGTCGCATGTGCTGCATATGAGCCTGCGGGGCCATGTGCTGGAACATGTTGCAGTGCTGTTGCTGCTGCTGTTGTTGCTGCTGTTGCAGATGATGTTGCTGCTGCTGGCTGTAGTGATGCTGCTGCTGCTGTTGTTGTTGCTGTTGGGCGGGATTCACCACCACATCGGGCGGTGTTTGTAAGATAATTTCTGGCTCCAAATTTAAAGCCATCTCAGACTCATCTTGTTGTCGCAGGGATGCCAAAGCCGCTGCCTGGGCAGCAGCGGCGGCAACTGCCACATCTGGTTGCCCGTATTCCTGCTTAATGCCATTCGGTGGCGGGCCGCCATATAATGTGGCACTTAGATTCTGATGCAATATGGGATGACACAATTGGGGCATTAGGGTCACACTGGTTATGGGCAGGGCGGGATGGGCGAAACTGCGAGGCGGATATAATTGTTGCAACTTATTCAACTGCTGCAAATGCGTATGCGAGGGCGGTGCCGCATGCTGGGCAGCGGCCGTTAGCTGAGTGAGTGTGGCACTCGAGGAGATAGAAGGATGCGATGATAACGAGCGATGACGCTGCTGTTGCTGCTGTTGTTGTTGCTGCTGCTGCTGCTGTTGATGTGCATGAGAGGCATGGGGAGGCGGAGGTGGCGGCTGATGGGCTGCCAGTTGTTGTTGCTGATTTTGATGAAGCGTAGGTGGTGGTTGTTGTTGCTGTAGTTGTTGTTGTTGTTGCTGCTGCTCTTGAGTTTGCGGCTGCCCTTGAGATGTCGTTAAAATCTACAAACAAATACCAAGGAAATATTAATATCCCGACAAAGCAAACAAAATACATATTTTTTGCTATAATATTGAAAACTTTCCCCATTTTCCAAGGTTTTTGTTTTGTTCTCCTCACTGATACTATAAACTAAAATTAATATCGTTTAAATTTACCCATTTTCATTACCTAGGCCAATTATTTTCTAAAGTTTAGTGGCTAACCCAATACGTAATCGTTAATATATTTAATTTACACGTTTTTACAAATAGTTTCATTCGGATCTGTTGCCCTTCCTGATATCGTATTTTTGTAACAAACTCACCTCAGGCTTAACATTAGGCACTGGCGGTATCATGGCCGCGAATTCCGGCGGCAATTGTGTGGGATCTGTCACCAGAAGACCTTTTTTCCGCTCTTTGCGTATTTTATCACGCAACTTTTCCAATTGCCGAAAGGCCTCATTCGCTCTCCTGGCCTTTTTACGATCACGATCGCGTTCTTGCTCTAATCTACGATATTCGGGATTCATTCTTTTGATTCGCTTTCTCTCACGGTCTCTTTCGCGTTGTATCATCTTCAAGCGTAATTCCTCCTCTGGTGTTAACTGCAACGAGAAATGTTTGGAGGGGGTTGGAAAACATATTAAAGCAAATTGTAACCAGATTGGATTATGGTGGGTGTTTGTATCAGGTCAGACTACGAAATCAAGCAAATGTCAAAACTGTCTCATCCAGTCCTAGCTACTTATGCCTATGCCTAGGAACGGTCTGTGTGTTTTGTGTGTTTTTAATATGTATATATAGATAGGGTAATTATATTGGAAAAATGCTACGTTAGCACGTCGTGCCTTCTTGCGAAATCGATCGCGTTCGCGCTCCATTCTTCTATATTCGGGATTCAGACGTTTGATACGCTTTCGCTCCCGATCCCGTTCCCGCATCATGAATTTGTGCCGCGCCTCCTCCTCCGGGGACATCAGCTGCAATTAGAGGATGGTTTTGTTTTTTTGTGATGACTCAGAATGAAACTCGTAATTTGTGTTTTTTTTGAACACAAATATAACTTGAACTTTAAAGTGTATGTGTTCTTAATCTTTTCCTGTCTTGAAATTGCTTGCAGACTTCTAACTTTACCCTCGGGCTGGCGCATACAATTTGGTAACAATGTAAATTTCATATTCGAAACGGACGATGTGCGTCATGCCTCGCCAGCTACCATTTCACGCATGGGCATTGTCAACATGAGCTATGAATACTATCCCATGCAGGATATTGTAAAACATGAGCTAACTAAAGAACCCTACGGTGATCTCATTCAAAGCTATATTGACGGAAACTTTCAAATTGCTATGGATTGGTTGGAAGGTCAAAATTTATTGAGGTAAGTCGAAAGAAAGCAAGAATGTAGAAAGACTATTAAAAGACATAGCAAGAAATCCGTAATACAATGCGATATCGATAAGCGATTATTACGAAGAAGTAATGATCCATCTTAATGATATGAAAGTTTATTATACTACCATTAAATAATTTGAATAATTTTGCTAATCGATAATTCGATATGTTTTCAAGACGCGATCTATGATATTAGATATTACTTTAGATGGAAAGACGATATTATCGAACAACTGAAATTGACAAATTTCAATTAAATCGCAACCGATATTAAATAGTTATCTCCGATCACCCGATTCCGATCAAATACAAATTTAATACGATCTTTTAAGCAATATACTCGTACTTTTTCGATAAACTTATTAAAAGGTATCAAACGTCGCAACCAGAAGAGATTTTAGAAGTTTCGAAAGCGAACCTCTTAAATATTTGTAAGAGTTACGAATTGGTTCCTGATGGGGAATTACTTCTACCGATTTGATCACTTCAACTTCACTTTTTATTCTCTTGATAGTCAACTACCTGGTATTAGTCGGGCAAGTCTACTTCGTTCCTTGCTCCTACAAGTACACGGCATACAATCGTTGGAGGAATATGGAGGAGGGACTTTGCGTGCTCTCTTTGGCTATATACCCAATGAACGACATCGTGACTTTGCTCAGCTAGTTCTACAACATGCAAATCTATATATACCTCAACCCAATCTAGCGGAGTTAACCTATTTTGATACGCAACGCAATTCGCTGGAACAATACGCCTTGGATGTTGTAGATAGACCCGAAGAGAAGGGCAATCAATTGATAAGAACAGCCTATGTGAAATCGTATTTAAATATATTGGATACACTGCTCAATGCTGCTCAACACAATGGAAATAAGAGTAATGTTAGTCCACCACCATTTATACTACTCGGTCCGAGTGGATCGGGCAAAACATTACTGATGGAGCAGGCGATACTGGATCACTCTGGCTATCATCTGGTGACCATCAACTGTTCAACACAATTGACTCCTGGTTATGTATTGCATACACTACGCTCCCATTGCGTCACGGTGAGCGGTCTGAGGGGCAGAGAATATCGGGCTAAGCAATCACGTTTAGTGCTGTTTATGAAGAACTTGGACTTGTGTTATGTGGATAATTGGGGCTGTTGCGAAATTGTGGAGCTGCTCCTGCAATTGGTACAACGCGGAGGCTTCTACAATGCTGAAAATCTTGAGTGGATTAGTGTCATGGGATTGCAAATTTGTGCGTCCATTAGCGGGAATCTGTTGAATCTTGCTCCGCGCTATTTGGCCATAAATCAATGTGTACGAGTGATGCAGCCCACTACCAAGGATATGCTAGCCATCGTCCAGTGCCGCCTCGAGCCATTGCTAAGTGAACATTTTAGGCCACCAATGGGAGGGGGAGGAGGAGGTGGAAGCGGCATCGTCGTCAATTTGCAGCATGTTAGCGAAAGTCTGATGGAGTGCTTCGAGAAGGTAACTTACCCTCCTCCTCCACTCTCCATCCCCCTAATACTAATTGACTTTTGAACCTTTTGCCATCTAGTTGCAGGCTGCATTCACTTCGCAGACATCAACGACAGCGGCATCGGCAGCAGCCCACTATCAATTTAATCCCAAGTCCATCATGAAGCTCCTGGATGCTCTAGTTTTCTACCCCCCCAATGATTTCAATCAGGTGAGTCGTCATCATTTTAATCAGTGAATGAATTTTCCATCATCTCTTCGACTGCTTTTCTGTTCAGGCCTTGTTCAGCGAATTGTTGAGCATATTTCGGGATCGTTTGATTTGTCAAGAGCATGTCCAGCTATTTGAGTCTATCTTAAAGCAAACTATGCGTAAATATCTAGGCAAAGAGGTAAGAGATATTTTAATTGTATTCTAGGCGATTTCTAATTGTTTAATGTGCTTTCTAGAAAATCTATTTTATACCCAAATCACCCAAATCGAAGGGTCAATTGCAAGCCTTGAATCATGATGATTGGCTCGATGAGGTTCAGAGACAAGTGAAAATTTGTAGTGAGTATTTGGCAACTTTTAAAATTGGAACTATAAATGGCATAATTAACTGCCAGGGCTACAAAAGTTTCAAAAAACGGTATTATAATTTGATAGAACTAAAAAAAACTGAAATATTACAAAGAGCCAATATAACTTTTATATGGAAAGATTTTGGAGTCTGTCCACTGTAAAAATCAGCTAGTTAATTCAGAAATTTTGATTCAGAATCACCACAATTCTTAAAAGAAGTTACCAAAACACTTTTCAGCTAAGGATGCTTAAAAAAAAATTAGAACGGGTGGCAACCCTCAAAATATTAGCTAAGCGGATTTAAGTAAAAAAACCGGTAATTTAATTTGCATAAAAAATGAAACAAAAAGCTGATAAATAGTGACAGCCCTGAGAAAACTTAGTAAGAGGAATTCCGAAATTTCAGTGCGTTAGGGTACTTTAACCAAAACAGATAACGAAAATATCCACTTGATTATACAGAGTTTCGAATACATTCGAAAATTGAATCGGACGACATGTTTTCCCTCTTAGATTCTACACTATCTCAAGCTATTTCAAGACAAGAATAGAGTGGAATAAAGAGGGGATAAAAAAGGTGGTAACACTATGGTTAAGATTCGTAGAAATAATTGGCAATAACTACACTTGGTCTGGGCGTCTGTTTGCGGAATCGATCCCGTTCACGTTCCATTTGGCGATATTCGGGATTCATGCGTTTGATACGTTTACGTTCGCGATCCCGTTCCCGCATGATGAACTTTTGGCGTGCCTCCTCTTCGGGGGTCATCCACTGCAAGTACATAATACAAGAAAAACGGGTATAGAAAACAACAAAACAACTATAGTAAATCCATCATAAAATACTGTTATATGATCAATAATTTTGCCACATTGTGTCTCTCCATTAGATACAGAAAGCTATAACATTGCCGCCCCGATCACTGAAGAGCTTCTCCATCACACGGCTAAAGTGGCTCGCATTCTTTCGCGCAATGATTCGCACTTGTTGATATTGGGTCGGGCAGGTGGACGGCAATTGGATGCCATATATGCCGCTGCCACTCTGCAGCAGGCCAAGGTCTCAACGCTACAAGGCAGTTCGGACTACAGTCTAGGCGATTTCTATAATGATCTCAAATTGGCTATGCAAACAGCTGCTATGGAACAGCAAATGACCTATTTACTCATTGAACATTCGTGGTTAAGCTATGTGCCCGATATATTAAAGCCCATCGAAGCGTTGCTTGAAGGAAGTGAGATATTGGAACTATTCGGCGATGATCTAGAGGCAGTGGCTAGCACATTGAAGCAGTCGGCGCAATTGGAGGGCTATCAGGAGTCGATGAGTGCCTATTTCATGAAGCGTGAGTACTAGAAACATGCGAAGTTAAATGATTATTAAAGCATTTTATAAAAGAACCCACGAAAAGTAACTAGAAGGCAATCTTAAAGGTCTCAATTAGGCATTAAGAGTTCATTAAGAGGTTATCAAAGAGGAGATTAAACCAAGGAAAATACTACATTACTTGCTTTTATTGAGGAAAATGAAATTCGATCTCTAAACTATTTCTATTTGTCAAATCGCAGCAAGATCGTCGGATCACACATAAGTTTTTTTTAAAGAAGTATTATTATAATTTGTCCTTTCAACCTTTAAGTATTAGTGCCTATTTTTATATTTAAATATTTTTCACTTTATAGACACAAAATACTAACTATTTTGTCCTCTTTATGTTTAGGAGCCCGCGAAAATCTGCACATCATTGTCTTACTCGACCCGACAAATCCCAAGGTTTCGGACTATTTCAACACTTGCCCAGCTTTGCATCGGCAAATGGATCTGCTCTACATACGCACGGAATCAAGGGATACTCTCTCAATGTTGCCCAAACAGTTTATCGAACAACTCAATGAGAAATCCACAATGGACAGAGGGCAGAGTAAGGTTCCCGTTTGCAGTCACTTTAGTGATCTTAACGACGAGTTGGCCCAGGAGGGTCAGGATACGGAGCCGCCGGCACGATACTATCAATTGATTTCAAGCTATTTCCACATGTTCAGCAAGGCGTCAAATGAGATCGATCAACGTTTGGGTAAACTTCAATTGGGCGTGGATAAATTGGCTTCGGCTCATGCTTTGGTGGACACCTTAAAATCGAATGCAGCCGCTCAAGAGCAGGCGCTGGGCGAGAAGCGACAAATGGCCAATGAGGCACTGGAAATGATTTCGGCCACCATGCGGAATGCCAATGAGCAGAAAACGAACATGCTCGAACTGAAACAGCAGACGCAGGATAGTAGCGAGCAGCTGAAGCTACGCCAAAGAGAGATACAGAAGGAGCTGGCCGAAGTGGAACCAATTCTAGCCGAGGCCAGTAATGCCGTGGGGCAAATCAAATCCGAAGCTCTGTCTGAGATTCGCTCACTTCGAGCTCCACCCGAGGCCGTGCGCGATATTCTGGAGGGTGTGCTGCGCCTGATGGGCATCCGCGATACCTCATGGAACAGCATGAAAACATTTTTGGCCAAGCGTGGCGTCAAAGAGGATATCCGTTCATTGGACCCCTCACGCATAAGTCCTGAAAATTGCCAGGCAGTCGAACGTCTTCTGGCCGCCAAAAAGGACTCGTACGATCCACGTAATGCCAAGCGAGCCTCCGCCGCAGCGGCACCATTGGCAGCCTGGGTTCAGGCCAGTGTTCGATATGCTCGAGTCATCCAGAGCATTAAACCACTGGAACGTGAACAAAATGAGCTGCAGGATAACCTCAATGTGGCTGAAAATGAGATGCAGGAACTATCGAATAATTTGGATGACGTCGACAAGCGGGTGAAACAATTGTCAGCCAAATTGCAAACCTATACCCAAGAGGCGGCTGTCTTGGAATTGAAATTGCAGGAGGCAAGTGGCAATTTGCAGGCAGCTGAACTATTGGTGGGCAAACTGAGTGCAGAATATCGCACCTGGAGTGAACAATTGACGGAACTGAAGAGGGGCCATAAAACGCTGGATGGAAAAATTCTACTGATCGCCTTGGCTATTAACTATTATGCCAGCAGAGGACTAGAGGAGAGAAGGTGAGTAGAAAATTGGTTTGAAAATGAAATTATATAAGTTTTCCTATCGTCCTAGCTTCGTCATATTCCATAAAAATTTTTTAACATAGCTCAAGCGGATGATGATCTTGGGTTGAGAGAACCTGATATTATATTTGAGAAGGATAATGCATTTCTTTTTATATCATGCACCTATAGGATGCCACAATCTATGTAACAGGCAGAAGGAAGCATTTCCGACCCCATATCTTTTTACTTTAGTAAATTGGGTTGAGAATGAAGAAAATCCTCTGACATACTAATGTCTAGTTTTGTCAAGTCGCAATCAATATCACTTTTAATTAAAACTTTGTTGTTCTAACAACAGAAAAACAGGAAATTCTTCCCATTAGTATCGCTATCAAGTGAAATTCACAACACTTCATTATTTAAGTCAATTATTTTGCGGCAAAAGGACGAAAAAGTACTATGATAACGTGGATACAGTTAAAAAAGGAAATCGAACTTAAATTCTTAGACGTTCTGTAACAGTTGTTTCATTTGTGAGAACTCTTTGAAAGCTTTAAATAGAAACTCCCTATATAGATAGAAACTGTTCACGACCCCAATTTGACTAGACAATTATTTAAGACAGTTTACTGACACTTTTTATCACAAATGTCATTACAGTTCGTCACTTAAACGACTTGCGAAGGAATTTCAATTGCCCATCGATGATTTCAATCTACGACAATATCTTATCACGGATCAACAGCAAATCATTTGGGAGAGTCAAGGTTTGGCCAGAGATGCACAGATTATTGAGAGTGCCGCCTTGCTCAAGCAAATGTTGGAGTTGCCCTTTGGCACTTGTCCAGTGCCCTTGATTCTGGATCCCAGTCAGCGAGTGGCCACTTGGCTGATGGCCTATTTGAAGAGTGAGAGTCGAGCCTGTGAGCTTAGCTCTCATGGCAACGAACGTTTGGCTTACCAACTTGAATTGGCCGTGCGTTTTGGTAAGATACTGCTAATCACCGACTGTGAACAATTGCGTCCACCCTTGGCGCAATTGATCCAGGGACATATCTATATGAAATTCAACAAGCGCCAAATGGCAGTGGGAACGAAACTGATTGATCTACACGAAAATTTCCAACTGGTCTTGATAAGTAAGTCTCATCGTTTGGCATTACCCAAGGAGCTGGCAAGCCAGGTGAATCAATTGAGATTCACCGTGACGGCAGCGGGTTTGACCGATCAACTGGTGTCCCAAGCCATTGTCCTAAAGAATCCCAAATTGGAACAGCAACGAGTTGAAGTGCTGCAACGTGAAGGAGATTTACTGAAGCAGCGCATGGAATTGCAGGATAAGTTACTCGAGCAATTGTCAAAATCGGAGGGCGATATCCTAAAGAACGAGCAACTTTTGTCTAGTTTAAATGAGGTTAAGGAGAGTAGTAAGCAAATTGATGCAGCTCTCAGCCAGAGTGGTCAAGTGAAGGAGACTCTACTATCACAATTCGGCTCGCTCAGGGATCTATGCTCGAAGGCTGCTAAATTCTATTCGGGCCTGAATCAGGGTTACGAGTTATCCTCTCTGGTTTTCATTGAACTCTTTCTGCAAGCCTTGGCCCAGGACAATCAGGACAAACAAGTTTACTCACTCCTAGTGCGAAATGTCTACTTGAACTTGGCTCGTTCGATACCCAGGGATAGCCAATTGCCATTATCATTGTGGATATGCCATCAGGCCTATCCGGAGCAACTTCAATCGAAGGAATGGGAATTGTTTATTAATAATTTCATGGCCACAGCTGATGGCAGTGTTCTATTGGGCAATTTGGGTCAACAGCTGCCCGATTGCATGAGTCGCGATGCCCAATTGAAATTGGCCATAATGTTGCAACAGTTACCCGATCTTCGTCAGCAATTGCAGCTAGATAAGGATTACATTTGGCGTGGCTTCATTGATCAGCAAACGGATGATGTGCTGCGTAAGTAGAAAATGTTGACATTTATTAATTATTTCTTAAAGAGGGAATTACCATGTTAGATGGCCAATTTAGAATGTCGAAATTGTAGTATCAACTCGGGTTTAAAAGAATCGATAAAACATTTGGGATTACATATATTCCAAATTGTGTTCTTTGAAAGATTCTTTTTAGTATCGGAAATAACGAAAATGCACTTAATTTGAAAGTTATTGCGATTGCAACAACACCTTTTGTTTGTTTTTTTTTTTTTCCTATCTTCAGCCGCAATTACATCATCTTTCCATCGTGTGCTAATCACACAGATCTTTAGACCCGATTTAATGTTGCGACAACTTCGTAAAGTGAGTAGCGACCTCTTGGGCATCTCGCCGGAGACAGCGGCCACTCATCAACCCACTGTCGATCAACTGCTGCAGCAGAGCTCTTGCGATCGTCCCATTTTGATGATAAGTCAAGCCGAAAACGATCCCACAATCGAGCTGAAGAAGTCTGGCAATCAGAAATATCAAGAAATGGCCATAGGGAAGGGTAGTGAACGCCAAGTGCTCAACGCGATACGAGAGACCGCCGCGCAGGGTCAATGGTTGTGCGTTAAAAACGTGCACTTAGTACCCGAGTGGTTAGAGCAAATGGAACGTGAACTGACAGAGATGCCGAAATCGAAGGAATTTCGATTATTTCTGCTCTGCGAGACGACAGAAGGTTTCAATGGCGCATCAGTGGACAAGTGCCTGAAAGTGCGCTATGAACCAGCGCGTGGACTAAAGCAAATTGTGTTGCGTTTACTGCAAAACTATGGAAATGATGCGGAAACCAGGCAATCCACCAAATCCTTGAAGATGCGTCTAGTCTTCTTCATATTGACAGCTGCACTGCAGCAAAGACGTCAATATATACCCCAGGGATGGTCCAAATACTACGAGTTTGGTGAGGCAGATCTAAAAGCTGCATTGGGTATACTAACATGGTTCGACAATCAATTGAATTCCTCGAAATGTGATTGGATATTGCTGCAACGTCTGAGCGAAAATCTAGCTTATGGCGGGCGTATAAATAATCCAAGAGATCTAGAGATTCTGCGATATTATCTCACACAATTCTGTGGCGCCGATGTGTTAGGGAGTCGCTGGTCGCCAATGGGTTTGGGCATAACATTGCCAACGAGCGCACAATTACAGGATTATTATAGCCCCATCAATAAATTGCCCGATATGGATGATCCTAAGATGTACGGACTGGCCAACCAGGCGCAACAACAAAGGGAGATCGAATTGGCTCGACATGTAATCAAGGAACTGAGAGGTCTACACTACAGAGGCGTAAAAGATGAAGTTACTTCAGTCAATGCGCGACAGAAGTTGGAACAACAAATTAAACCTTTACTCAGTCTTTGGCGTAAATTGGCTGGTTCGTGTTCCATCAATCAGACCGCCAAGGAGGCCTCGCTGATGAATACAAATGAATCATCGCCCTGGTCTCTGTTTGTCTTGGCCGAACTCGATTTGGGTGCGAATCTGTTCAAGACAGTGCATCAAACTTTGTCTCAAATGCATAATTGGCTCAAGGAATCACAGGATGTGGATCCCCAGATGCTTAAGAACCTGGCCGACCAGCAGGTGAGTCCTAAAACAACAGCGGGGATTGACCTCTAAAAATCTAAAAGTACAGACAAACAGTTTAATATCGAAAACGAAAAGGAAATAATTCCATATTGTGTACATACCAAATACGTTTAATACCAGAAACTGGAGGGAACTATCATTCGTGCAGGATTTAGGGTGAATTTTTAGTAAATGTTTGGAAATTTTCTAATGTGAGTTTGGTACTATTTGTTATATATTCAATAGTTTAATTAATCCACGTTGAGTACAAATCTTTTTTTAAATTAAGAGAATCTTAAATCTAAACTTTTTAACGAATCTAAAATTTGTCAATACTTCTTTAGAGATTATTCAAATTATCAAAATTTTGCTAAAGAATATCCGGAAAACCGAAATAAGTGGAAATAGATCAACATTTAATTTATGTATAATTTTATCGAGTTTCAAAGACGGAAGGGGGCATGCCAAAGAATAAACTCGACCAGTGTGCATACCACACAAGTCTACATTATCAATTTCGTACAGGATTTCAGAATATTTTAAGAATTTCAAAACAAACTCTTTTATACCTTTGCTGCATGCAAAATGTAAGTTGAGAGTTTTAAATGATACTTCCAAATCTTAATCAAAAGCGGTTAAAGTCGACCATAACGTTCCTTATAAAATAAGGAGCCACAAAATACTTAGTTACAAGAGCAAAAACTCTTTTGGTTTTTAAATTTGGCGTAATTAAAATTGGTGGGTGAAAATCGTGAAGGATAAAGTAGATAAAAATCGACTGATTATATAGTTCTTAAGGAAAAATTTTTTTCATGTGAAATTAAGCACCATGAAGGAAATTCTCGTCTGTATCCCTCCCGGGGCCTACCGAATCGGCTCCTTTGTATTAAAATTAATTGAATGCAATTGCAGGTTCCGGCAAATTGGCTAAAACTCTGGCCCGGCCCGAGCACCAATAGTGCAGTGGATTATCTGCGAGCATTGATAGTGCGTGCACAGGCCGCTGAACAGAGATTCAAGGAGCAAGTGCATCTGGAATTTGCCGGCGAAATTAATTTGTTGCATGTTTACAATTGCGAAAATCTTTTTGCCTGCCTCAAATTGCTACAAGCGCGTGTCTCTGGTGTATCAGTGGAACAATTGGAATTGGGGACAACAAATGGCCTCACAGGCGGAGGAAGCGGAGGAGCGGGAGGTGGAGCAGACAATGCTAAAATCTTAAAGTTGGCTCCCCTAAAGGTAACTATATCCCCCTTTCTCCATAACATCCGTCAATCACTCACTCATTCTATCTCTGTCGCACTCCGTGTGAGTGAATTTTCCTTGGCGCCGTCTTTGTCTGTTCTTTCTGTCTGTTCTGTCTCAGTCGGCGACTCTGCCTGCTGCTTGCTGCTGCCCTCTACCTCTGCTTGTCAATCAAAACGAAAAATTTTTTCTTTTCCCTTCGTTTTCGTCTGGTTGTTTTCCATAGCTTACCTTGCCCATTTTGGCCATAAAGTGTGTTTCCATTTTGGCGTCTTCTATTTGTTGCTATTTAGTTATTATTTAAGCCGCACTTTTGTTTAAATTTTCAATTTTTTAGAGTTTATTTACTATATTACAAGTTAGAGATGGTAGAATTTCGCAAGTTGAATGTTACACTGCCTGCCATCACTAATTATACTATCGTTATCGATACTACACTCACATAGAAATACTGGCGCCACTGTGAAGGCATGCAACTTATGTCGCCACAGTGCTGAAACGGTTAAATAGCCGTTGGGCGGTGTAATTTGAAAATGATACAAACATTTGAAAGAGTCTGCATATTACTTAACCATGGTGTTTTTAAATATTTTTATTTTTGCAGTTTGAATGTTAAAACTATTTAGATATTGACTTGGTTGTGATAAATTATCTCAAAATTTGACTCATTTATAGCTTGATGGAGCAAAAAATTGCATGGAAAAATCATCACCCTTCTATATAACCTACCGAATCATCAACAATAAGCCAAAGGAGGATAAATTGCAATCGAAACTGCTAAATTGGACCAACGAATCGAGAAAAGGCAGTGAACATTTGAAATTACCTTTATATACCCGGTCCCAGAGAGATAAACTAATCTGCTATCTGCCAGTGGACATGATGGCCTCCACGCCCGAAGAAATCCTCCTAGCTGGTTCCGCCCTAATCGTCGAAGATTATTAAATTCAATAAAATCTAATGCAAATATGTTATGTGTATCTCGCAAATGTTTGGCCCATTAAAATTCATTTGAGTTGAGAGTTGACGAACCTTGATTAAACCAGATCTGCGACGAGAACCGAGATGTGTCACATTAGCTTTATACTATAATTAATTTCGAATCCTTCACCATTTGCAAGAGCAAATTTCAAACTGCAATTAGTTGAACAATACGGTAAGGCAAGTAGGCAAGGATTACAAGGATGCCTATGACTATGGACATTTGTAGTTCAAGCATTTATCAAACACACAAGAGTCAGAGTAAACCCTCCACCATTGTCCCCGTCTTGAGCCTCATCCCATCAAATTCCAATTAAACATTTCGAATTTCATCATCATCAAACCAAGCACCAAAATCATTGGCATGGCGTAGTTAGGCGCCGGGGTCAAAAGGAGGGAGGTGTCTTTGAAGTGCGAGATACTGTACAAGGTTTAAGCCGCGGATTAACTAATTTCTCTATTAGGACAATAGAATTTCTAATGGAATTTCATTGTCTGTAATAATCAAACGACTATGATTAGTTGTATATTTATTAATCAGCTTTCTCACAAGGCTTGAACCTTCTGAATAAAAGTGTTTTCATGAAATCATCAAGAAAAATTGTGTCTTATTTTCAAAGTTATTCAACTCAATAGAATGCACTCGCAAGAGTATAAAATTACTTTTTATATACTTATTTTCATTAATTTGCTTAGATGGATTTAAACTTGTTATTTAAAGTTGCTATATAATTCCCGAGAATTCCATGTAGAATTTAGTCTCTTTTTATTTAAATTTGGACTTAAATATAATATTTATCACCTTATGTGGTTAATTTTACCTTAAACCGTACGTATTGGCTATGCGATTCATCGCCTCAGATAGTTTTCCAACCACAAATTGCTTTTAAGTTCAAGTCTCGCAAAACTTGTGGCCAACAATTAGGCAAATTTCCTCTTTTTGTTAACTGCCAAATGGAACGACGTTCATTTATACAATTTATTATTAGTCTTTGATTTTGCCTCGATATATTTCATACTCGTTAAATGTGAAACCATGTTAAAAGGCATAAATTTAGAAGTTAGAAGCACTTTACACCCACACACACTGAGAGACAGAGAGAGAGAGAGAAAATTGTGTTAATTTGCATATTCGAAATGAAACTTTTGCCTAATTGAACATAATGCCACTTAATTAAAGTTAAGACAAGTTTTTGGGGTGCTACCACACGCAGACTGTGGGGAGGGGGGCAAGGTGCAGAGTGAAAAGGAGTGGAAGGACATCTTGAAAACATTTATGGCAAATTGTTGTTTTGAAAATTTACAGCAATTATGTTTAATATTAGAGAGAGTCAGGGTTTATAAATAGGCAACGGGAAGATGGGAAGAAGAGAAGAAGGACCCAAAAATATAATAAACAATTAGCATTTTATGAGGCAGAATTTGTTTAATAAATTATGGGAAACATTTCAATTTCATAAGAATAAACACACATAAAAAGGAGTGGCTTTAGTTTGAATTGTATGTATGACCAGATTTAAAATAGATCAAAGGAAGGCAGAGGAATATATGAGTAAGAGTTTTTTCATCTCTCAGTTTGTATTTTAAAATAAGAAAAAGCAAATTTAGTTTATGGAAATTTATTTCTCTTGTTGCACTTGCATATAATCCACGCTATAAAGTGATAATGATTCAAAATAAAGTAAGTAAGTCGCCGGGCCGACTTGGATATACCATGCATCAGGGGAAAACAAATTACCTTGAGTTTATAAAACTTATTTCAAATATTAAATTTCTTTCGTATGCGCGATTTCTAACATATGCTATCTCGCTCACTCTTATGTGTGTGCACTTTAGCGCCCCACCGGCCAAATTCGCCCTTGCACCGCTTTGAGTGCAAAACGTTTCAATGCATAACTCGGCCATTTTTATTCCGATTTTGATGAAACTTGGTGGAATGATAGATGTCCTTAACATATATAAGTGTGCTGAATTAAATTTCGATACGATAAATATTGCGGGAGAAAATCACTTTTTATTAAATTCCGGAGGCGGAAGGGGGCGTGGCAAAAAAAAACATAAACTTGGTCTGCGCCAAGACTACACGAGTCTACATTCTAAATTTGGTAGCTCTAACATTTGTAGTTGCTGAGATCTCTGCACTCTTACGGACGGACGGACGGACGGACGGACAGACAGACATGGCTATATCAATTTCTCTTCTCATGCTGATCAAGAATATATATACTTTATAGGGTCGGAAAAGCTTCCTTCTCCCTGTTACATACATTTTGGCGACTTTAATATACCATTTCATCCTATGGATGCATGGTATAAAAATGTAGAGTGACCAGAAGTAAAAAGGGATTTACCGTTAAAAATTAAACTCAACGACGTTAGAAACGGAATGTAAGTTTTCTTCAACTAAATGTTTTTTAAAATTTCATTTTTTATTTGCCTTCCAGCAATTTTTTCCAATTTGTTTGGCCAAAACTTTTCGAAACAGAAGCAACGAACAAAAAAAAATATAAATAACCGTTAAATTAAACCAGAAACGTTTTCGTGCATAAAATTCCAAACAAATTTTGTTCCAAAAATTATGCACCTTTTGTTGAATTGGTTGCGCAGGAATGCATAAAACGCTGATTGCAGACTTCCGCTCAGCCCCCGCCAACTGGCTTCCCCGCCGCCGTGCCGGCTTCTTCACATCCCCGCTCACGATGGGGAACGTGACTGAGTTGGCACGCAAATAAATACAAAAAAAAAGAGAAGAAGTGGGGGAAAGGAAATGCAACCTCCACAGGGTTAAGCAGCATAAAAATATGAAATGCGCCTGCCAGGCCAAAACAAATGCAATTTATTCTGCAATGTAAAAAGGACATCTTCCCCTTTACATATCCATTGGCATGGGCGTAGCTAGGTGGGGGAATAAGGCGATATATTACCTCTTCCCAGAAGAGCCTTCATCTAGAGTATCCCACAGGTAAAGCCAAATTTATAGCTGCTACAGGCTGCCGCCAGGTGCGGTCTTACACCAATCGGCCCCTGCAACCAAATGTAATCGAAAAAACATGTAGCAATTAAGATAAAGCCATTGTAAACGCATCCTACTAGGGATGGATACGAGCATGTTTGTTGATTCCCAGCCCACCACGAAGACGAAGTCAACCATTCAGGCCCGTCCCGGCCCAGCAGGAAATCCTTTTTTAACCTATTCAAGTAGCTTTTCATTTTTCCCAAACGTTAATATTGGGCTCTCGTGATTTTTGGTTCTAACAAAGTGTTCCGGAGATCTATTTTGCTACAGTCCATAACGGTGTTTCTAGAAGACAACTGGAAGCTTCAAATGAAGTATGGACTGTCCTATCTAGACCTTGATTTCACAGAATTCACTAAGAATAGTAATTTTATAATTGAAAGCCTTTTGCATGTTTAAAGCTATTATCCTGGCATAATGCTGAATATTATAAGCATCTGGAAATTGTTGAAAACAAATAAAAAATGTATATAGTTATTGGGATAAATAAACTTTCCACCTATCCATGGGTAAAACTTTGTCTCTACGCCCGTGCGCCTTCTCGTCTAACTTTATCGCGAGCGCACACACACACAACCAGTAGGTGAGCAGTCAGTGTGAAGTGACAACAGCTGCCGTCAGGTGGCGCCAACACGGAAACGGAAACGATGACAGGCAACAGTCAAGGTTAGGGGAGGGTGTGAGAAGTAGGGGACGGAATTCAGTAAGCTGCTCTTTTATCTGTTCCTACAAAAAATTCACCAAATCTAAGAAAGCTATATAAAAAGAGAACGAGAGTTATATAGAAAAAATTCCTTTGAGCATTGAGACAGAGTAACCGCAACATGTAATCATTGATGACAAAAAAAAAGTAGCTTTGGGAAATAACAGAGACTAAAATATAAGTTAAACGGAAGAGTCAAGAAAGATTATGGGGGACCAAACAAAGAAGGCATGATTGGTTGGAACATTAAAATAATAGAGCCTTAACTTACCTTACGAATGGATAAGAGATATAACTTTGAATAGCAGTATATAGCATGGGGTTTTCGTAATCTGCTAAAGAAAAGTTAAAATATTATATATGATGATCAAATTTCTATTATTTACAACTCTTATTTTGTAATTTAGATCACACATTATAGAAGGGTTAGTAAGTTTCAACTTGATTCTTAACAAAATCGTGTTAATAACTTAATGTATTTTTTATTGGCATTTTCTTTTGATTTTTTGCCGGGCCGGACCATTCAAATTCAAATTTGGCAGGCAATACATAATAAAGTTCTACAAAAAAGAGATATTCCCGTTAAAAGTGATGAAGTTATTAATCTGAAAATCAATTTTTTCCGATGTTTCAGCACTGTAGCTTTATGGGTCTAGCAGGAGAAGCTGTTGATCCAGAAAGACGGACTTTATATGGTCGTAGTTAATTTCTTCTGAACAGAATGAAAAAAGGTTATACCTTTTGATAGGGGAATAAAAAGGAGTTTGAAATATATATGAACATAGTTTTTTTTAAACTAGTTTTAAGTTGAGTCAACTGCTGAATTTAATTGAATAATATGTTTTAGCATGTTAATAATCTTTTGGGAAGCAGTGAAATTTAATCCTCTTTGCTCACATCAATTCAAAGTTTAATCTTCCGATTGGGAATTAGTTTTGCATGGAACTAGTTCATTTATGGCATTTTGGCATTCATTGAAACTTTAAATGCTAATGAAGCTAATAAAATTTAATAACCATTAAGTGTACTAGCTAACTTTTAAAGTTTAACCATCCGTAGATCCTTCAGTCCTTGTTTCATCTCGTCCTCACTCCCTCTCTCTCTCTATCTCTGTGTCCATCTCTCTTTTGCCTTCATATAAATGCCACAACAATTAGCCAACAGTTATCTGTCTATTACACCCAAATCCCTATTTCACCCCTTTTACCCTGACCACCCCCTTCTGTAGTTGCCAGCACCCCCCCAGGCGCATAAATTTTGGGGCAAGGCCCCAGGCATTAAGCAAAACTAGTACAAAACTCATTTGGTAAACAGTCAGGATATGCAGGATGTGCAGGCACTTTCAACACACACACACACACAGCCTCTGGAAGTGTTGCAGTTGTGAATCTTGAAAGTTTTTCGTACTCAACAGAAAAGAGAAGCGGAAAAAAGGAAAAAAAAAACATGAACAAAAACATAAAGTTTTTCACGTTTGTGTTGCTGGTCATGTTGCCAGGGATTTTCGTTTCTGGGGATTTTTCAGCTTTTTTGCATGCTTTCGGCACAGGATTCTCTGCGACTATCTCTTTTTCTCTGCACTCATTTTGCAACTTGAAAAGTTTCATACATCGAAAGTCATGTTGTTGCAGTTGCTCCTCTTTACATCTTATATTATAAATTAAGTCGAATTTTAAGTGGATGAAAAGTATGCAGAACGATTTCATTAACCACCCCCACCCCCTCTACCATCACCTTTTCGACAACCCAGCTGGAATTGTATGTTTCTGGGAAAATTAACACTTGTGTGTGGACCTAGAAGGAGAATGACAAGTTGAACATATTTTCAGTGTGAATTCCCATAATGGAATTTATGAAATGCCTGAAGATACAATTTAATTGTTAAATGGCAAATTGTAAATTAATTGCAATTGATTCAACGTGTTTTTGTTAAGTGTGGAACGGGAATTCAAGACTATTTAACACAAAGCCAGAACTTACCTAAAGTGTGGGCTTAGATAACGATTTGTTTTGTTTTTAATGTGTTGGCTTTAATATTAAGGAGTAAAAATTTCAAATATGACATTTTTTTCGAAATCAATCATATCAAATTAAATGTTTTGAGTAAACAACTCCTCACGTAAGGTCAGTATACAAAATATTTTGCAATTTAGCTAATAATTGGTATGTTTGCTGCATAAAAATTGCAGCCACACTAATTGAATTTCATTGCCTAATTGTCATTAATTAGCAGTTTTACATGTAGAGCAAAAAATTTCCATGGAAAATTCATTTAGCACTTCATTTAATTTGGACTTCATCAATTCGTCTTTGTTATCCATCCTCCGCATATCCTTCATTCCACTCATTTACGTTCCATTTATTCCACCAATACGAAATTGATCTGTTTCTCTGTTTGCTCTGTTTCTGATTTCTTATTGTCGTTTGACTTAATTTATGTGTGCGCTTTCGATTTGATAATAAATTTTATATTTGCCTTAAACAAAAAGAGAGAACACAAAAAAAGGAAAATACTTACAGACTGTCTATGCCATATGCTAGTGTTGTGTACCCTGCAAAAATGTAGCAACCTGGGGTATAACTGATAGACATATATTGATCCCATTATGGTAAGTATGTAGCATCAACTAAAGTCTGTTTCTGTTGGCCTAATTCTTAATCTGTTCATCTTAATTGTGCGCACGCCTAAGCGAAGTCGCCCAGTTATTTCGTGAGTCCGTTGTCGACCCAGCTCTTAGTGCCTACTAATTGAACCACTATCGGTAGCAATCGATAACCGATAGATAGTTTCTAACCAAGTCGAAAATAAATTAAGTTCTAGTGGAAAAAGTTCTAGTGGAAAAATAGTTTGTTTTTGAATCAAACAAACTCGCATGTAATAAACTATTTAATAGCTGAAAAAGTAGTTTCCAATACAAAGAATATTAGTTTTGAGGTAAGAGTATGAAAATTAGAGTTATAATATATACAATTTGATCAGAAATTCGATGAGTTTTTAGGTTGAAAGTTCTATATAAAGCTTCTCACTGTTCTAGGGTGTCAATCCGTCGACTCACTACATTTAAATGCGTTTTTTGTTTTTTTTTTTGTCGTAGCTGCCTTTGACAATATGTCATTTGTTCCCGAATGAATGTCCTTTTCACGTTCATTTTTGTTGTTGTTTCAATTCCAAACCATTTGTTATCGAATTTGCTGCTGCTTATTTTGTATGCCAAACCAGAACAGAGGCAACGGCGAGAGAACGATGGGCAGGAGGGAGGATAATGCCAGCAGGCGACATGTGTCCTTGTGGGCCCCACAACGATTTCCCCGAGATGTATGTATATACATACATACATATACAAATGTTTGTTTGTATACATGTATGTATGTATATCCTTGCATGTTAATTTGTTGTGATTCAATAGGTTTTGCATTGAGTTATGGTGACATTAGGCATACATATACATATATGTACATAACGATTCGCCCTTTGGGGCCATCCAAACAAAAATGTCAACCATCATCAGAGGGGGAGAGAGAGAGAGAGAGCAGTTAGCGATTTGATATCCAGCCAAAGGGAATTTAGGGCAAATGTAGTCGAATATGAATTAATCTGATTTACTTTAAATGGTTTTTAGAAAGCATTTTCTTTGCCTTTCATCTCAATGGAAACTTATCGGGGACGGGCAAGTTAATTTTTATCTGTCTGTGGAATTTCCCATGCGGCACCAAAAAAAAGGAAGGGAAAGTGAACAATTTATTCAATTATCAATAGATTGATTCAAATTACACGTTTTACGGCCAAAAAGACGCGAAACATTTGACATAAATTGCTTAAAATAGATTAAGCTGTTTAAACTTTGTTTTTTTTTGCATAGTATTCAACTTAAAAGATAACTTATCTTTTAAACATATCTTTAAGTTTTCACGCCAAGATATGTTTTTGACTCTTATATTCTAGTTTTATTACCTTTCGCAAATAAATTTGCGTACGAGGGCAATACGTAAAATTTGGCAACGCCATAGTACAATTAAATTAAATTTTTTAGCATATAATACATAAAAATTTAATTTATTTTAGTTTTCAATAAATTAAAAATCGATGTGGCAACTATAAATATTATACCTCATATCTTAAAAGCAAAAACAATGTCTACATAAGTCCAAATTGGAAAATATAAATCTTTTGTGAGATTGTACATTTTTTGTTTATATTTGACCGGAGACCCATTTTTGTGTATACAATTTTTCTTAAAAATGCGTAAGACGTTTTTTTTGTTTTAAAACAATGGATCAATTCTTATAAATGTTGGCTTAAATACGATAAAAGTGATCTGAAATGATTTTTTATAATTTTTAATTAACTATTTTCAAGAAATTCTCAATATTCGCTGACTCTGATAAAAAATATACACTTTATAAGGTCGGAAATGCTTTCTTCTGCCTGTAACGTACATTTTGGCGACTTTAATATACCATTTCATCCTAAGGATGCTTGGTATAAATATAACTGTCAGCTGGGAAATGAAATGAACACAAAAATATCTGATTCCATATTGGTGCTTTATCAGCAGTTGGAAGTCGGAATTTTTCCAATTCCAAATTATGACTATTCAAAATTGGAGTTTCTAGATTTCACTTGCTTAGTCACAATTTCGGGCTTTAATTTTACGCTTCGCAATGATTTTCTTATTGGTGTTAATTTTGTGTTCACCTTTTCCAACATAGTTTTTTCATTTTGCCATGATTTCGCAAGAGCAGATGTTATGCACATCTGTTTAGATGATTTACATATGTTTTATGTATATACATATGTGTAGAAAGCCCACTGTCAAAATCAGTTGTTGTAGCTGTTGCTGTTGCTACTGCTGGTGCGTCGCTCCTTTTCAAGTTGCTGACCGTCCATCATACATGTGACGTTGTTCACTTGTTTGTTTTAAGCAAAAAGTTTACATGTCCCTCATACTCATGTCCTTGTGCAAGAAAAGGAATGAGAAGAAAGCCAACGAGATAGAGGGACTTGAAACGGAAATTAATAAAAATGTTGCAAGGGGTTTGGGGTAGGGGTAGGGGCGAAAAAAAAACATATAAAATTAAATATGCAACATGTCCAAGTGGCAGCACACATAACATATTGTATGTGTTGCATGTGAGTTACATATATGCAAATGGGGAGGGAAAACACACGGATACAAAATGGGAATATCTCAAATATCCTTGTATCCTTGACATGACTGGCTGGTTGGCTGGCCTCTCTTTAGTCCTATCTTTTTGTCTTATTTTTCTGGTTTCTCATTCTGTTTGTTAAATTGCTTGCAATCAATTAAATTTATCTGTGGCTCCCGGTCACATTGGCCACATTTGTTCAACTAAAATATTTCTAAAAAAACCAAAAAAAAAAAATCCATTTAAACAAAGAGCCGAAGAAATTGACTAGGAAGCAAGCTACCAAATAAGAAAAGGGATGCATTAAAAAAAAAAAAAAATAAAGGAATTTAAACTAACAAAAAAAGAAATTAAAGAAAGTCATCACGCCGAGTGCAAAAACTACTTCCAATTCGTAAATCCAAATTCATATATCGCAAGTCGCTATCACATGCTATCTCGCTCACTCTTATCAGCACACTAGCACTTTAGCTCGCCCATCAAATAAACTTGACCTGCTTAGACACTTCACGAGTCTACATTCTAACTTTGATAGCTCTAGTTTTTATAGTTTCTGAGATCTTGACGCACAAACGGACGGCCGGACCGATATGTCTCAATCGAGTTTTCCAAAAAATTCGATAGTAGCATCGATGTTTTTTCCAGCTCTAGGTGGGTCCGCAATTTCCAGGACACCATCGTTTCAGCGCTTAATTCAAACGTTGCCAAAATGTCCAGAGTTTTCTGTGACACTCCTGTATATTCCGAATTCATTCTATCTGGTTCTGAAATTTTCAAGGAACGCTTTAAACTAAACTGAACTTTAAAATATTTTCCCATTGAAACTCATTTGTGGAATGCACATTGTTCTCCTGCTCCTCAACATTCACCCTTTCCCCTTGGTTCCCTCTTGCTATGCCTCATCTGCATATGGAGGAGGCCGAGGAGGAGGAGGAGACGACAAGTAACTATGACTTGAAAATGTGACCTGACCCCGGCTGCATGAAAGATAATGCCATGCATCGCATGGGTTAGTTTGGTTTGCGTAATGGTATGAGTTTGGGTTACTGCTCTGATTTGGGTTCTGGCTTTATTCTGGAGTCTAGCGGTCTCTCTGGCCTTGGGCGACATTTAGCACTCGCCACGTCGCTGACTATGCGAAGTTCCTGCCCATGTTTCTGCTGCCGCTGACGGCGCTGTCGTCGCCGCTGCTACTATTTCTGGGAAAGCTTAACTGTGACACATTTTACACATAATTTTCAACACCGAAATCCGCAAGTTAGTGCAACCATCAGATTTTTCGCACACGTTGTTAACGCAAACATAAAGCGTTGGATTTGCTCCACGACCTGGCCAAGCCAAGCCAGGCCAGGCCAGACCAGAATATGGCAACAGCGAGGTGGTAGACGTGTTTTTGTGCATTTTAAAGTAAAAAGGTAACCATGGTAAAGCTCAACTTTTTGCATACCCAAAGAAAGGGCCAGGAAAGCAGGGTGTGAAATGATGAAAGGGCAGAGGGCATAACCTCTTTGAGCAAAAAAGCTAAAAACTTAAATAGTTGTTAAAAGTTATACATAAATGCCTTTAAACAATATGCTTACTAAAAATGATTTAAAATTACAATATATAACTCGATTAGTTTCGGAGTGCGTAATGCTAGAAATAAAGTGACAGATAACAGAACAAATTCCTGGCGGATATTTCTTGAACCAATATTAACATTAAATAGATTAAATAACATATATTGACTATGAATATAAAATTCGTACGATACTTTAGGGATAAAGTGAAAGTGAAAGAAACTAAAAATGTATTTTAAATCTTTGACTTGTAAACACAAATTTTGATAAATCCTTCAAACTATGATTAAACCAAAGTTTGTTAATTGAAGAACTCAAATGCTTAGATAAACGATCTTTTTTCCGTTTTATTTCTCATGGAACTTAGCTGTAACTTCTGGTTTTATTTGATATATCTTTTAAAATGTATCGATAAATGTATAGATGTGCACAAATTGACCATTTTTCATACATGTATATTGTACAATATATGTCGATACATGTCAAAAAACAACCAAAATTCGAACTTTGTTTTCTAATAAAAAAGTAAGTGTTGTAAGTATGTTCTGCATGTAAGTAAGTTCTGTTAATAGGTACTATTAAAAAGTACTGTAAGTATGTATTGTGAATAAGTTATGTTTAGAAGTACTGTAAGTAAGTACTATTAATAAGTACTGTAAGTTAGTACTATGAATAAGTACTATAAGTAATTACTATGAATAAGTACTGTAAGAAAGTACTATGAATGAGTACTGTAAGTAAGTACTGTGAATAAGTACTGTAAGTACGTACTATGAATAAGTACTGTAAGTAAGTACTATGAATAAGTACTGTAAGTAAGTACTATGAATAAGTATGAATAAGTACTATAAGTAAGTACTATGAATAAGTACTGTAAGTAAGTACTATGAATAAGTACTGTAAGTAAGTACTATGAATAAGTACTGTAAGTAAGTACTATGAATAAGTACTGTAAGTAAGTACTGTAAGTAAACACTGCATGCCAGTACTGTTAGTTACTGATAGAACGGTAAAGCTCTGTAATTGCGTAGCAAGCTATTCTCTTAAATGTAACTAAAGATAAATTATAATTTCTAGCTTTGTATAAATTTCAAAATGTTTTCTAAATAAACTAAAGTCTTTGTAAATGCGATTCTTTGAAAAATTATATAAATTTCCTCAACGGACAATAACAACTTGAGTTAAATTGATTTCACTTTTGCCTCCCGTCCTCCCTTTCTTGCCGACCCAAGAGGAATATGCCCATAAAATTATGTTTAACATGTTGTTGGCCCCGGAAATTCTTATAAATGTTTATGCATCTCGTAGCACAAGACTGCTATTCAGTACAGAAGCAAGCTTATTGAAAAGTTGAGGTTTTTTCTTTGCCTCCACTGGCGAGATTCCTTTGGGCATGCGATGCCTTGTCGTTGCCAGGCCAAAAGGTCCTTCTCTTCCGTTCGCTTCCTTGCTGCTCGCTTGTACTGTTGTCCTTCTCATCTCAATGGCAACCGTATGACTGGGGGTCGTCGATTGGGGGTCGGAGGTTTGGTCGGGTTTCGAACTTCCTTTATTTGTTTACAACTTGTATTATATGCAGGATCTCTGTTGCTCCTGCTCCGACTGTTGCTGCTCTCTCGCCGTCTTTTGATTGGCAAAATATTGCTGGCAGGATACACAGAGTCCTGTAACATTATGTTGCATGAGGTTAAGGCTGGATAAGACATTAACAATCCCGCTTGGATGAGATGGCTTGATTGATTAGCCAAAGTGCACTAAAAATAACTCTTTAAAGACAAATTGATTAAATTTACATATTCAAAAGATTGAGATCTGATAAAGCGACAGAAGGACACTTTGGCTACACAGTTTTGAAGCGGCTGAAATGTTTGATGGTTATTGTAAAACTTATTTTTACATTTTAGTTAAATCGCACATAAGTTTGTTAGCTTAGCACAATCTGCGTTATGCTTGACTTTTCTCTACTTTCTCTCTAAGTCAGTGCACTCGGAAAAAAATTGGATCGAAGGGATACAAAATCTAGTCAAAAAACGTATGGTTGTTCACACATACATCAAAAAAAAAATTGCATAAATAAGTGACCTTTAGTTAAAAACCATTTAATCATAAGTTTTGAGCCATTTTTTAAAAAAATTGAAAATCATAATTTTTGAGCTATTTTTTTAAAAATTGAAAATCATAAGTTTTGAGCCATTTTTTTAAAAATTGAAAATAGGTTAGAATTTATCTACCCTATACAACTTTGAAAGCGTTTTAGTGCATGTGATTAAATTAAACCGTTGAATGGCTTTTAGTTTAAAATTTGTTGCATAACATTTTTTCATTTTGTCATTTTATAATTGATAAAAATTCACCAATATTACATTCTAGAAAACGTATTTCCATTATTAATAGTGCCACAACATCTCTTTCACGCTTAAACTGGTTGGGAATTACATTTTTTTGGGAATCATTTGGGAATTATAACTCAATTAAGTCCAAATGCAAAAAAGAGTAGCATAGGGCATAAGAGCTGCCGCTCATATTTTGGAACGCAAAGTTCTTGATTTTAAAAAGATAAAATTTTGAAAGAACTATTAGTCACGAGGAAGATTCTTTATTTTTATCTGAGTGTACGTCTTTCCGTTGACATTTTGATGACAAAATGTATATAGCAATTCTGAGTAATATGTTGTGATACCCCATAGATGAACTTTCATTTTTCTTGCTTTTAATTTTCTTTGACACAATATCGTGATTAGAGTGTCGCACACACACACACACACAGACACGCCCACAACCTTTTCTCTCGACCTTCTCTCTTTTATCTCTGCTCCTTAATTAAAATATTTATTAAACCATTTTTGCTGCATGCAACAAATTAATATGCCTCCCCTCCACCCTCCTTTAACCCATAATGTTGATGTTGCATGGAAGCGAAGCGAAAGTAACAGCAGGCAGAAGGCAAGCATGAATATTTTTAAAGGATCCGAAAAAAATGCGCCTACCTTTTTTTGTTTCAGTTTTTTTGGTGCAACATCAGCGTCAACATTGCAGTTGCCGCATGCCAAGTTTTGTTGGCCAACTAGGCAGAAACTGCTACTGGATCTGGGTCTGTGAGAGCCAGGATGAGGATACGGCTGGGGGATGGTGAGGGGAGAACTGTGACGGGGAATGACTAACAATCCAAAATGTCAGCCGGATCAACCAGCTTGCCAGCCGTTTGCTACTGCTGGTTAGGCTGGTAAAATATGCAGCATCAAATGCTGCCTCCTCCTCCACCTCCTCGTGTAACCATCTCCTACATATACACCCCTTTACCCCCTCACCTTGCTGGTCTGGTGTGCAAAATCTAAAATATTTATGCGGCGAGGCGGGCCACATGTAACGCCTCCTCCACGCTGAGAATTCCGTCCCGTTCCATTCCCCCACTAACAACAAATACATAGTTTTTCGTGAAAAGTTTGACTCTAGTTAAGCGAAGGGTAGTCAGCAAGTCAGGGAGTGGCAGGGAGTGGAGAAAGTTACATAGATTCAATGAAAATTTGAAAAGTGTAACTAAAATTTCAAATGTATTCAAATTGAATTTTCGTAATAAAATCTAAAATTGAAATATTAAATCACTCGATTCGGAATACTTGGAAAGTAAAAAATAATAGCAATAAGTAGCCCTTGGTCTAAAGTGTTGGTAAAAATCAAAATGAAAAGCAGTATATGACTACTGATGGAGCGTTTCGCAATAGACAAAAGTCTATTATTGAAAATCATCGTATAAATGTCTGAAAGTCAAAGTTTGCCAGACGAAAGTTGCATAGTCATGTTGCTTTTTTTTTTAAATTTGAAGTGAACGAAATTCAACCACAATAATGGAAAATTGTCGTTTAGGCAAGTGCCTTTTCTGTCTTTCCCTAAATAATCTTATCATATTTACTTTGAAATTCAATAAAAAAAAAATCAAAATATTAAAAACTGGGTTAAAATTCCCGGCCACGCTTTTGCATATAGCCCTTGACAAATTTCACTTAAAGATAATATGGTATTAATCAAAAGTAGACAATTGTAAAGTTCTGACATCCGAATTTTCTGAGGATAAACCTTCCAAATAACGGATTGTCCTTATAAATGCAGTCAACAAAAACTTAATGACTCATTTAAGAACATTAAAACTGAACTAAAGTGACACATTTACAAATTTATCAATTATTATAAATTAAGTTAGGTTGATTATTATTTCCGTTTCCTCTCTCTTATTTTTAATTGTTTAGAATTGTATTTCAACTATTTCAACGCTAATACTAGTTTGTAATTACAACAAGATAAAGCGATTAAATAACGCACAACTTTCCACTTCAGAATTCACATTTTCTTTGCATACTTACTGGCGTCAGCCGATTAGAATACCTAGATATTTGCATACTGTATTTTGTACTCAATGTGAAATATTTTAATTGGCGTATTTCTTCTTATTGTGACTAGCACATCAATCAGTTTATTTATTATACATAATACATACGTAATACGTGTAATAAATGAAATACCGAAAAAATTATTCTGCCCCAGGGAATCAGGAAATAGAAATAATCTACTTAGAAAAGAAATAAAATAGAGTTATGGATGGAATCAAATCGCAGATTAAATCAGAAATTATAGAAATGAGTGAGTCACATGAATTAAATGATAAAATTATGAGGATGATGAATCAAAAACTAAAAAAAGAATCGGTAACTTTCACGCAAAAAAGTGAGAAAAATAAATATTTATGTCTGTCTTATGTTTGCACAATTTATTATGTTAATTCATAATTTATATATGTACCATTTTTCCAGCCATTTTTCGATGTTGAAATGAATTTTTTATGTTGTACCAAGTCTGACTAGGAAGCAAAAAAGAAATCAAATTGAGGATTTTTCAATGAAATCAATTTAGAATTTGCCTCTTTTAAGCGCATTAAAAATAATTGCAATTTGTATTATGTAAATTGCCAACAGAGGAAAACGGAAAACGGCAACAACACAATTGATGAAAAAGTAAAAGTGGAAAACAAACAATCATATTTAATGAAAATGTACACAGTTTTTTTCACTTAATAATTTGATTTTTTTAATCGTTGTTTTTCCAATCGATGAAGCATGCAAATACAAACGCATCAAGCCAATTTTTTGGTTATCCTTCTCCCGTTCTTTTGATCCTCGTCTGACTTTTTTGTGGCTTGTTTAAATCAGCAGAAAATAAATTTATTTAAGCAATTATCTCTTTGTTGAGCATTTAAATTGGGATGATTTTTTAAATATAATTGCCTTGTTGAATTATCCTGAATTTTGCTGGCATTTTTGTTTTCTTTCTCCATCATGTTCTGAGGCATTTAACTTTTCCTCCTTCTGTTTGTACCTATCCCAATTCAGTTTCATATTCTCGACGAGTGTACGTACCATTTGCATTGTCTCTGCATTGTTCTAGCTGTGAGTTTCTCTCACTTGGTTGTATTTTTGCATTTTCCCAATTGCCAACTGCCAACTTTTCCAACTTTTCCCACATGCCTAGCCCATTTTCCTGGTTTTCATCTGCTATGGCCTGCCGCTCTGCGCCAAATTTCGGTCTGAAGGTAATCTTGTTAGTTAATTACCATGTTCTATGGACGATGGATCCGCTTGTCTTTCGTCTGGTTTGGGGCTAAGTCTCTTCAATTGGTTTCACAACAGCTGTCATGTTTAGGGGAATACGTTTGGAATTTAAAAAATGCCTTTAAAGTATGCATCCAACACCGATTATCATCCAAATTTTTGCATTAGGCTTTACTACTCTATAGTTTTGATAATTTTAGACAATTGTATTCCCTTAAATTTCTTATTTCCATCATTCCATATTGCTTAAATCCGATCTTTATCGACGGTTTTGTGTATCCTTTAGTAATATTTCCTAATAATTGGTCAAATCCCTTTTTGTATTAGTTAGAATAATTTCCTATGTCAACAATTTTCTTATTTTTCTCTCTTTTAAGGGGAAACGCAATTTTTATGCACTACACGTTGATCCCGTTTATGTCACAAAACAAAAACGAAAAATGCAGAAAGGTTCATGTTCAACTTTTTACATTGTATATATATTTACATTTTTTTTTCATCGGATTTTATTTACGTCTGCATTTTTGTCCTGTATGTGTGTCAACCGGGAGAACGCGCATCAAATGCAAATTCGTCTCGAATTTTTTGAAGTTTGTTCTTTTTCCTATTTTTTGTTTGTGTTTGTCTGAGTGGAAGGATAAAAAAGCCAACTTCGAATAAGCAAATTGTTAACCAGACATGGGAATATAAATATATACATATATGCATGTAAGTATATATAAAATGTATGTAATACTTTACAGGGTGGTTCATAAAAGGTTTATTGTTTCCACTATAGTATATCTTCGCGTGCAGCTAAAAAGTTCAATTATTTGTGACACATTTTTGGTACTAGCAACAAGCAACTCGCTGGTTTCTGTTAATGAATGGTTTCCAAACCTAAGACAACACAACTCAATTGGTAATTTAATCATTTTGTTAAATGAATATTTAGTTTTAAACTTTTTAGCAGCTCAATGTTCCTTAACAGGATTTTTGTAATTTTTTACTCTGTTGAGAAAAGAGCTGTTGAAAAATATTGACTGCCTCATTTAGTGACAGTTTTAGACTCAACTTTCAGGGTGAATATTTTTGAAAAGGATGCATTTCGTAACAAAATTCTCACTTTGAAGACACTGAAACGAATACTTTTATTCGTTTTCAATACATTTTCTAACGAACTAACACAACCAATTAAATTTTTAAATTCGTCAAGCCAAATTTGTTTTACTGATACCTTTTTTCATTGAATAATTTAATCATTTTAATATTATATTATTAAATTATTATTAAATTATATTATTGACTTATAAAAAAAGAACTTACAAAATTGTTAAACTGGGTCATTTATTTATTATTTATTAATACTCAAATACATTCATACATTCATATGTAATTCAATTTCCGAATAAAAATGTTCTAAAAATTCATTAAAAATGGTTTTGATTGTCTTTAGTAGCCATCGATATGTTTTTGATTAATTTTAGACTTTTTCCATTTTATATTTACTAATATTGACACGATCAGCAAATGGTTTTTGTGGTCGACATAATATTTCCTATTTCCCATTTCCCATTTTCCATGTTTTGTTTTATTTTTTTTTGTGTTGGTTTAGCAGTTTTGCGGTTTTTCTACGCCATTTGACATCGACAGTTTTAATTGATTTCCAATGTGCGGTTAAAAATATTTGGAAAACTGTTCAATAAACTCCAATTAAATAAAATGAATTAGTTTAGTGAAATACAAACAAAAGGACAATTTACAGTTAACTGGCGAGTTAAGCGAGTTGTCAAAAAGGACAAAGCCATAAAAATGACAAATAAAAATCATGTCAAAATCAAGTTAGGAAAAAACCTAGACAAACACACTTGTTAGCTTATCATGTTACCCCAAATGTTAAGCGTATTAATGGCAAGGACGACTACGACAACAACAACAACAACAACATCGACATTCACATCCACATCGACATCGACATCGACATCGACATCGGATGTGGCACGTCTCCGGGCAACCTACTTCCCTTCCCGGCCCTCTTATACTTTAGCCATAAAAGGGCGTCAAGGCAAAGCAAGACGCAAGGCGAAAAGCGAAAGGCAAACAAACAAAACCCAACAAGCAGAAAGAAGTAAAATATTAATAGCCTCGACTACGGCTACTAAAATAGCAAAAGACGAACGAGTTTTTACTGCCCTGCTGAAGCCCTGAAGAAAAGAGGTGATGAATAGTAGTATGTGCAGAAAAAGAGAGAAAGAAACGGCAAAGGCATAGGCTTAGAGCTGGGGTAAGTACTTGGCTTACGTAGGCCTAAACATGAGTCAGATTTTCAACCTCAAGCTCACTGTGTGAGTGGGCGAAAAGATGCAAGTCTGTGTGTCTCTCTGTGTGTGTGTGTTTGTGATTTTACGCCCCAGCAGAATCAGGTTTAAAGGTTAAAGCCGCATTTGCAGCTCATCCGGAATTTTGAGTGAAAAGCACAAGGAATGCTAAGCAGAACTTAAGGAAAAAGTATTATTGAATTAGTTAAACTAGCCTATTAAGCAAGAAAAGCTTCCTAAAATAATGAAATCTCAATGATTTATTAATCTCTCAATACTCCGAGTTAAAACTGAATTTTCCATAGCTAAGGAAAGCAGGAAGATTTTCAATAGAGATGTTGTGCCAAATTCAGAGCACTTAGCATATTTCTTTAGTTGTTTCTTATCCCAATTATTATACTTAAGTCCAGTTTGCAATTAAATTTTACTTAGAGTTAGGACATTCCTTTGACCTTTTATGAATCATTAAACTTTAAGTTTGAAGTGAAATGAAACTAATAAGAGCTATTTAAGTTTGCGTTGTTTTTCTGAGCAAATGGTTAAGATAACAAAATTTTAATTTTTTAATGCCTAAAAAAATGTTTAGTTTATGCTAAAATAAAGTAAGTAAGTCGCCGGGCCGACTTGGATATACCATGCATTAGGTGAAGAGATATATATTAAATTTCTTTCAAATGCTATCTCTCTTTTGTGGAAACGAGCACTTTAGCGCCCCCCGACCAAATCGGTGATTTGCAGCATATGCTATCTCGCTCTTTTCGCGTGCATCTGCCTTGCACCGCTATGAGTGAAAAACGTTTCTATGTATAACTCGGCTATTTTTATTCCGATTCTTGTGATATTTGGTGGGATGATAGATATACGTGACATGTATTAGTTTGCCAAATTTAATTTCGATACGATAAATATTTCGGCTGAAAATCGAATTTCGGGGGCGGAAGGGGCCGTGGCAAAAATTTGAAACAAACTTGGTTTATCTTTTATAGTTCCCGAGATATTGTTAAAAATATTGTTTTTCAAATAGCGGGGGCGGAAGGGGGCGGGGCAAAAAAAAAATAAACTCGATCTGCCTGCAGAGCAAACGGGTCTACATGCCAAGTTTGGTAGCTCTAGCTCTTATAGTCTCTGAGATCTCGATGATTCTTCAGACGGACAGACGGACAGACAGACGGACATGTCTCAATCGACTCGGCTATTGATACTGATCAAGAATATATATACTTTATAGGGTCGGAGAAGCTTCCTTCTCCCTGTTACATACATTTTGGCGACTTTAATATACCATTTCATTCTACGAATGCATGGTATAAAAATGTTGGTTCTTTCTTTCGTCACATCTGAGATAAAGGATAAAAATCAAAAGCTACTTCTCGTGTCATCAATTGTCCCGATACCTGGGCAAAGTGTGAGATTCTGGGTAGCAATTTGTGTCACTGAATTTATTTGATAGCATTTATTTGATTTTCAAGTCCCAATATCTTTTTCGATCATATTTTCACATATCCAGTGATTGTAATTTTTTATCACTAATTTAAAGCTAATACTACATATTTAAAAAAATGTTATTCTGAGTTTTTATATGTTCACTTTTCAGTCTAGAAAACACATTGAAGAGGTAATTAAGAGGTTATAACAAAGATGATTTTTTTCAGAATTTTAGCTGAACATGGCCTTCTAGTTAGCCCCTGTCTTTCCTACACTAACTGTATTTTGGTATTTTGTTAGTTTAAAGTTTCGCTTTTTCAAAGTGATGAGTATTTTTACCAACTTCCGTTTATTTTGTAAAAATTTATTTTTGTATCTTGTTTTAGTATTTGTTTTTGGATTGTCTGCTCTATTTTTTTTTTGTTGCCCTTCATTCAGGGGAAAAAAGCATATGCATAAATCGCTCTATTCATTGACAAAACACTGAACGTTAAGCCCAAAGAGGCGTAGCCATTTGTCATGTTAAACGGTAAACCAAAACCGTTTCCTCTTCCCCCCCTCTGTTCTCCCCACAGAGCATATTGACATATTGCCTGGTGACCGCGCCATAAAAATAATCAACATAAATTTTGAAGTGTTTTATATGTATAGAAGAAAGGGACAAAAGTGGAAACAAAGATGCCCGATGAGAGGGGAGGAACACTGGGAAAAACGTAACAATAACAATAAAAATAATAAAGCAAAACAATGACTGAATATTTATGGCCACTACCCAAAAAACCAACGACGGTGAAGGAAAAAATATATATAAAGTATACTCGCACATGGGGTCGAAAATAACTTTCACTCTAACGAAGCGCTCAGACTCTAATAACTTCTTGTGCTCTAACTTTTAGCCTAGTCATAGAAACTAACATTTCACAAAATGATTTCATTCAAGATCATATGATTGGAGAACTAGCAGGTGGTAAGTGTCTCAAAGGGCTCAGGTAATATTCGTTCGAAATATTTGTAGCTTCACGGACTTTGGTTATATTACTCTGTGTAGTAAATCAACTTTTACGGCAAGAGTAAAAAAAACCGCCCAAATGACTATGATGAAACACAAATGCCTGAATGTGCTCCATCTTCTCTTTCTAGCACTCTCTCTTTTTCTCTGTGTGTGTGAGCCAAATGTAAGCAAATCAAGAATCAACACACACAGAGCCAAATGCTGCAATGGGAATAGGCCCGGTGTTGATGCCACATACACGCATCGTTAGCGCTAATGCTGCTGCGTTACCTACACCAGCAGCAGCAGCAGCAGCAGCAAAAGCAACAACACAATTTTGTCTCTACCTCGGGTAGATATTCCTCTTCTCCCCACTCTTTGTCTTGTGGGTTTATTTTGTGTGTCAGCACTTGTTAGAAATAAATATATTTCTCGTTGCATTTTCCTTTCTTTTCACAAGAGTTTATTTATAGCAATTGTGATATGTCTCTCTGTGTGTGTATTGTGCATGGATTATCTTGAGGTGTATTTATTTCATAGTACAAAGTGCAATTTAAAAGTCTTCGCTTTTAGTAATGATTGTTTTCTATAACAGAACAGTTTACCCTTTCATCTTTTAACAATAATAACTTTCAGCAAAAAAGTATGCTATGGAAAAGGTGAGAGACGCGATATGGTCTTAGCTGGATCAATTTATTCAACATCCTGCATTGACCGTCAGGTAACACAGCTTGACGACCTCCGAAAGTAATCTAAAAGAAGTGGATAGTACAGTCAAAAAGATAAACAAATTGGAAATCCTACCTTTTACACTTTCCCACTTTGAATATTTTCTGTTCTTTTGTATTTTGTCCAACTACCAATTGCAATATTCGAGTATGTAAAGGAAAAAGCAACATATTAAATATAAGTATACTATCGTAATTAACATTATGTCACTAAGAAATTTGGAAGAGACAGATTTTCTCCATCAGGCACAAAAAAAATAATGAACTTCAAGTGAGTGAAGCGAATAAAACGTAGAACGTATTTCATGGCCTACTCGGCAACATTCATTATTTTGTATTATTTCTTGTAAATAAATATTCGACTAATAGTTCATTGTTAATAGTTTATAATATAAGCTATTCTTAAATTATCAACAATAATTTTTGTGAAAACAATGTAAACTATATGCAATATGAATTTTTATTAATAAAAAATTAAAGTTCCATTTCAAAAAATTGTGTCATGAAATTTCTTTTTTCCATGGAGTTTTTGGGGAACGAACCACTATGCAGCGGCGGTGATCCTTGTTTTCTCTGTTTTCTTATAGCACACTGGAAAAGTACACGAATCCGGGATAAGCATGGACTAGTAACTGCCCAAGGCAAGTTCTGATACGGCTCCAGAAAGAGGAAACAACCATTTCCAATGGTTAACTCACGTGAGCTGCCCTTAAGCAGAAATGGGGGCAAAAAGAGTACTCAACTGTCGTTATACGATTTTCTAATACATTTGAAAATACTTCTCACTCCTTATGTGGCACTTGGTGTGCCTTTCATCTTGTGCTCATATCCTAAGCCAGCTTAAAAACTTATACAAACAACAAAAGTCACTTTGCGTGTTGCATACTTGACTTTATTTTCATCGTTGTAACTGTTTTCTGTTGTTGTTGTTGTTGGCCATTTGGCCTCTGCCTTTTTAACGTTGTTCACATTTTTTCGCAAACAAATTAAAGTTGAAAAATAAAAAAAAAATATATACATAAGTATAATATGCAAATGTAGTGGTTATTCTTGTTGTTGCTGTTGATGCTGATGTTAATGTTTGTTGCCGCCTCGTTGCCTCATTGCCGCTGCCGCGGCCGCTTTTGCCACATTCCTTTTTTGCCACGTTCGTCAAGATTTTTGTTTGGTCTTTGCGGTTTGTTTTGTATTTTGATTTCATTTTTTGTTGTTGTTTGTTGTCTGCCTCTTCAGCAGCAAACACAAAAAAAAGGAAAGGAAAGTTTCTCTCTTTATGTAAATAAGAAATTTATTTTTATGTAAGCGAACGCCGCGCCTAAAGTTGTAAAATTGTTTGGGCCTGGGCTGCTGTTTGCTTGTTTTATTGCCATGAGCCTTAATTTAGTAGTTTTTGCGTCTGTCTTTGTGTGTGCGTTGAAGACGTAACTGTACATTGGGGAAATATTGGCCCGTTGTTGCACCTTTTCCGCCCCACTTCCGCTCTCTCCCTTTAACGCCGTGAATTTAATTTGCATTTTTATGCTGTTTATGGGGCTGATGTTTCATTAGAGGCAGCAGCATAAGTAGCATAAGAGAGTTATGGAAGTGATGTGAGAAATTGACTTAGTTGCCTTTATTATTGGGCATTTTTTTCCCAATGCTAAGTATTAAGGTATTCTATCTAATATATTTTTGTATAACTTAAGCCTTAACAATTATTGGAGTTACATTGAAATTACCGCAACAGGAAGTGTTTTTTTTATATTTTTTAAAATTTATTTAGATATTTCTGTATCAGGTTTCATAAGGATGACTCTTTTAATTGTTAATAAAGTGTTCTTGTGAATAGTATTTTTACTATAATTGTTTATATGTCTCACGAGGCTGGAAATGTTCCCTTTTTGTATCCTAACAGCTCTTTATCTTCTAGTTTTGTCTGAGTCTCAACGATATTTCCCCAATTACTTGATTTTTTGTAACGTCATTTAGTTTGTTTTGCTTCTGTTTTTCCTTTTTTTCATTAAAACTATCGCCCTTTTATTAGGGTAATGTTACTGTTTGCTTGTTCCATTTTATATTGATTGTTTGACTTTAAATTTAAGCATACAAATATGAATAATCTATGTTGATTTTTGCCGACCCAAGTTCAAGTATTTAAATAGAAAAAACCATAAAAAAACCATATATTTTTTAAAATTTATTTAGATATTTCTGTATCAGGTTTCATAAGGATGACTCTTTTAATTGTTAATAAAGTGTTCTTGTGAATAGTATTTTTACTATAATTGTTTATATGTCTCACGAGGCTGGAAATGTTCCCTTTTTGTATCCTAACAGCTCTTTATCTTCTAGTTTTGTCTGAGTCTCAACGATATTTCCCCAATTACTTGATTTTTTGTAACGTCATTTAGTTTGTTTTGCTTCTGTTTTTCCTTTTTTTCATTAAAACTATCGCCCTTTTATTAGGGTAATGTTACTGTTTGCTTGTTCCATTTTATATTGATTGTTTGACTTTAAATTTAAGCATACAAATATGAATAATCTATGTTGATTTTTGCCGACCCAAGTTCAAGTATTTAAATAGAAAAAACCATAAAGTTTGGTTTTGTATGGTTGCTTTGTCTGTATATACCTAGCTTTTAGTCAAACAATTTTGTTTTTTCCTTTTGATACTTGACCTCGAGCCAAAATCAACATTTGCACACATTAGAAAGTTCGCCTAATATATTAACAATAAATATATAAGTAAAAGCGGATAAATAAAAAATGGCAAATGACCATCAAAATATCTCTAATATTAAAATTAATATCGAAAACCATGGCAAAGTCGCTGACGTAGTCAAATCTTCTGTCTAAAAAAAAAGGAAACTGGAATCTGTGATTCTTCAATCGAACTTGATTAGGTGTTTTCGTTAGAATATGTTCAGCTTTAAGCACCCAATGGAAAGTGGAACATAAAAATAGAATTGGATGGGCGGTGCGATGCGGTGCGGTGCGCCGAAGGTGGCCCAATTCGAATGACTTGTATAATTTACATGCATTTCATGCGTAACCCACATACCATAAAATTTTGTTGCCAACAACACGCAAATGTGTGTTTTTTTTCTTTCGTTTTGAAAACAAATATATATATATTATAGAATTTACAGGAAATCAATATCAGCAACAACAAGAACCTTACGAAATGCGCAATCAAAAATGGGGGATAAAAAGAAGAGAAAGAAAGGAAACAGAAGCAAGCAATTGCCACTTCATCACTTAAGCACCTGAAAAGCATTTTTCACTTTCAATTTCAACGCAATGTCGCATAAAATCAAGAAAAATGCTGATAACACACACACACGCACACACACACACACACATATGAGTTGAGATGAGATGAGTAGCGGCTGTCAATCGAGGCAGCTGTTGTGCAATTTACACGCACGGCAACCAAATTGACAACGGAAAGACAACAACAGCAACAAAAGCAACAGCAACAGCGACAGAGAGACAACAACAATCGGGAATTGTGGAGAATTGTCAGCCATCGTGTGTACGTGTGCACTTTGGTCGCAATCATAAAAAACAATTGAAATGTAAAATATAACATTCGTTTCAGTCTGCCTTCGCGTATATACCCTAGATCTAGGTGAGTTCACGTCATCATATCATAGACAGAGAGCGATGTAGAGCAGATAGTTTTGGGACCCAAGATGTCAGCCTATTTTGATGAAATCGAAAGGACCTTGTCATCAGGTTAACTTCAGGATAATGTGTAAAATTTGCACCTTAGCATGTATTGTAGACTCTTAGGCGACTTGAGAGACGAATATACCAACAAATCAGATTTGAATTTTAAGTTCTTTACGTCTGTAGATTTTTTTTTTAGCTTCATTGTCGGATATTCTATGCAACACGTTCCGACATAGTTTTGCGCCCAAGATTAGGATTTTTATCATTTGGAATGTGGGACAACATAATGAAGGAACCTTTTGTTAAAATGAGATCATAAAGTTATACAAATTGCTGTAGAAAAACTTCAAAAATCGTATACATAATTAATTTTTTTCATATTCTTCTTATCACATTACGACTGTTAAAATACATTTTTAAAGGGTTTAGAAAGGTAAAATATTATATTTAGCATTTCACAGAAATTATTAAATGACAACGAGAATTCCAACGAAAAACTTAATAAGTCTCTCGAAACACAACTCTTTTCTTTTCTTTAAAATTTCCAAGAACTAATCAAATGGAGTTTAGCATAGCATACTTTTTGGGGCACAACGCTGAGAGCATTTAAACTTCTACTTTTGGAAAATCATAAAATCTTTTTTTGTTTGTTGTATTGTTCCGCTCCCCCCGAATGTATTCTTTCTCACCCCTCATCGGTTGTTGCTTTGTATCACCTGGCGATGCTTTTAGCAATCGCTCGCTGATTGCGCATACGACGAGTTGTCCAAATGCAGACACAGCAATTTCTATTGTAAATTGTTCACATTTCTCACATAAGCTTAAGCGGGAAAAAAATGAAAGAAAAGGAAAGGAAAAGAAAGAAGAAGCAAGGAGACGAGAAAAGAAAAAGTCAGCGGGCTTTGTGAATCTTCTTCTTCTTAATATTTTTCTTTCTCTTGACATTCCCCACTCTTCCCTTCAGGCTGGCAAACAAATTTTTTGGGTCATAGTCTTTTTGTCTTTTACTCACATCTCTTCTTTACTTCTTTTTCACAATTTTTGTTTGTTGCCTGAAGCTGGTGGTGCTGCTGCGACATGTTGTCAATAAATTGACAGCAATTGAAGGTTTATAAAACACTTTTTTTCCCCTCCTCTCTCTCCTTTTCATTTTAATTTTTTTTTTTTTGGCAGTCTGGAGTCCTCGGGATCCAGCTACAGGGAACACTCTGGCTATGGGTCTGATGTGGCAAATATTTGAAAAAAAAAATGAAAGAAAAACCCAAAAGCAATAAATTTTATGGTAAAAATGATTTTGCTTGCACCTTCTGTTTACATGTGTGTGTGTGCGTGTGTGGGTTTGAGTCGCCTCTTGCTTCTATGCTTTCTGCTTGCTGGTGATAATTTAAAATTGATTGAAAAATTTTGTTAGTTAAAACAAACCAAAAAAATGTTGAACTTTAAACCATAAATTTTCATAAGACTGTTTCTATTTTGCACTTTCCCCCTTCTTCCACATCCCTTAAAATAAAAACCAATTTCACCTAAATTGGCCTCTTGCTTGAAATTAAAGCACTTCTACGCTCTACAGAAATCAAGAGAAAAGAAGGGAAAAGAAGAACCTGCAGACTCCTAGACTTGTAATAAGTTCCTTTTGAAATTAACATGTCACCACGGAGAGACATTTGTGGTAAGGGAAATGTCTATTCAAACGGCTTCCATATCTTGGTTGAGGGCTGACACTAAGAGGAAGGGCATTTGTGGACTTCGAGTGGAAGTAATGTTAACTAACATTTCATGGCGGCATCTCCTGCTGTAAGCTTGCTCAGGGGTAATATTCGAAATGTTAACTCCTCTTTGATAGCACTGACGGAGAATGTTAAATACCTTATTAACAGTAACTGTTAGTTTGTGTTAAAGGCAACATGTGGTTCTTGTTAGATCAATTTCGAAAGCTAGAAACAGCGCTCCAACATAGCAGCAAAGAGTTGAAAACTACTTAGCTGTTTGCCCTCCCAAATAGGTTAGGCAATTTATTGAAATACTATATAAATTATAGAGCTAACAAATTTGATATATATAGTCATGTCTGGATATAGAGAACTGATTATTGCAAATGTATCGCGGTTGTTCACTACATCAAGATTCAAATCTTTGCTCAAAATTCACTCTGTGTATTTAAAATTAAAAGATCATTACAATTATTATGTAGACAAAAATAAATAAATGCTTCTTGAAAGAATTCGCTTTTTGCGTTCATAATGTGACTTTAGACTTTCAATAAGAAACTTTCAATAGCTTCAGTAGATTTTACAGAATATCCGATCTGTATTTTGTCTTGATCTTGATTCTACAATATTTTCGTTATCCTTTCTCAATATGAATCGATTCGTCATCAATTACATTTGATTTATCATTTATCAAAACGTCAAAAAATTCTTCATTTTGTAGCAATAAAAAGCAAAAATACAAATTAATTAAAACACATTTTTTAAAGCTTTTTTTTACATTTTTTAAGCTACTTTTGCAAACTTTTTTTTGGTTGATTTAACGATATTAAGGTTAGGTTTAGCAACTGGGCCTCGAAGTTTGGGCAGTGAATTTCGTGCTGCTGGTAAAGTTCAGTATATTAAATATGAACACGTTAATCGCCGTGTTTGGTTCTAAAAATTCGAATAAAAGATTAGGTATTCCTGTAGATCGTCCTAATATAAAAACAAAAAGAAAGTGAGCTACTGATAAATTCATAAAAACGTACTTAAAAAATACTTGTATAAAATATAATATGTACATTCTGTACATTACTTCATACTTAGGTGCCCTTTTATCTGCCTGCCTGAGAGAATTCTACTTCCACAGCAAATTTAATTTTATGTGTGTACAAAATTAATTGTTTAATAATTAATCATTAAAAAAACCATGAAGAAACGAAATTACACTTGGAATAAAAAATTTCCATTAATTGAATGAGTTCTTTTTCGTTTTACTTTTGCTTAGTGGATGAGTTCGGTGTGTGTCTACTGCATACGTTGGGAGCTTGTGGGTAATAACACACTGTCAGGCAGTCATTAAGCCACAGTATTAAGTTCATTATGTCATACAGCAGTAGCAGCAGCATCAACAACAACAACAACTGTAAATAAAAGCAACAGTAACATAACGCTAATTTCACACAGCTTAAAGTCTTCATTATTTACAATGTTGTCAGGAAAAAATTGAGCCTTAACGCCTCGACACAAGGCCACAAAATACATTATTCAAGCTTAAAGTTTCTCCCCCTTTCCGAGCAGGAGAGCAGAAAAGGAGGTGGGAGGTATGTGCCTGCACACCTTGACATATTTTCGCAAAGATGCCTGAAGAGAGCCGAAGAGGGGAGGGGGGACGCAGAGAAGAAGCACCAGCAACAGACAATAAATAAACTAAACAAGCGCCCACAAGAAGCCACAAAATCTACACACAAAAATCTGCAAACAAATGACAAACAAGAGCTCCAGTTCCAACACCAACTTCAGGTCCCAACTCCAACTGCAGCTCCCACCCCTGGGGAGAGGACCCAACTAAACAAAAAATATAAAACCGCCGAGCGACAACAACAGAAAGAAGCTCCGTGATGGAGGTGGTGGTTAAGGTGTGTGTGGGTGAGAGAGAATATTTGGCAATTTCCACAATTTCGAGAAAAACATTCAACATAAATACGTACGCTGCTCTGGCTTTTGGCCATTTAGCTAACGTGGCCAAAAATATTTTGCAGGTAATTAAAGGTGATTCTGTTGGATAATTTCTCTTTAATTAGACCACTTTATATGCAATTGACATGACGTTCAAGTGCAAGCGAAATTAACATAATATTGACTTTAAAGTTAAATTGAAATGAATATATTGAAATGAAATTGAAGTGCAATTGAATTGAAATTGAATTGAAACAGAATGAAATTGAATTCAAAGTGAACTGAAATGAAACTTAAATGATATTGAAATGAAGTTAAAATAAAATGGAAAATGAAATGAAATGAATTCGAAGTGAGATTGAAATGAAAAGACATTGAAAAGAAAGTGAAATAAAATTGAAAGTGAAATAAAATTGAATTGAAAGTAAAATAAAATTGAATTGAAAGTGAAATAAAATGAAATTTAAAGGATATTGAAATGAAGTTTAAAGAAAATGGAAATGGAATGAAATTAAAATGAAATTGAAATGGAAATGAAATGAAATTGATATGAAATGGAAAATAAATGAAATTGACATGAAATGGAAATAAAATGAAATTGAAATGAAATTAAAATTGGAATCGAATTAAATGAAATGAAATTAAAATGCACTTAATAAACCATAAATTTTGTTGAATTTTATACCCATATCACATATGTTGGCTCGACGTGCATAAGAAATTTAATATATGAATTTGGTTATATAAATTTGAAGTGGTTTTTTTCACTTGGTGCATGGTGTATCCAAGTCCCCATTTATTTCCATGACGTCATCGTAAAGAAAGAAAGAATGTGTGAAACTTAATTACATTTAATGGTCAATGAGTTAAAAAGAACTGAAAATGTAATTGAAATGAAAACGTTTGGCAGAACTTAATTCAAATACATTGTGTAATGTTCAAAGGGCGGCCCAGTACCATATTCATGTAAATAGCTTTCGGGTGAACTGGGAAAATTACCTTAGCCCCAACACTTACACTTGCCCTCTTTTTGTTCCACACATTCCTGCTGCCACTCCCTCGCACTCTACCTCCCACTCTCCCTTACACTTCTCTTAGCATTTGAACCACTGTAATTGCCCCCTTTACAATTCTCCATTGCATTTTGGGTGTTGGCTGCTAAGCATTTGGCAAATATAACAAATATAACAACTGCATGAGTGTACATATATACATATATACAAATATATGTACATCATATGTACATACGATGTGTATTTGGAAGCATATTTGCTTGGTAAGTGCAAAAGCAATTGCTTAGCTTACTGTCTGTGGGTCTCATTCAAGGGAAGTTGCTGTTGTTTGTCTGCATATTTGGTGCCTTTGGGATTAGGCCCAACTGTCTCTGTCTCTGGGACAGGTGTAATTTTGGCAACAGATTTGCTTCGATTCGATTCGATTTCAAAAAACCACACACACACAACACGCACACAAACACACCCAGCTCCACTCAAAATCCAATTTTATAATTTTCCCAAAATAAAAAGACGAAGCAGCAGTTGAAATCGAAATTCTCATGCATAATTCAGCAAGAGCAAAATCTCTAAAGCAAACATGTTCATATCTAAATATCATAGTCACATACAAACACACATATGTGTGCAAACACACACACACACACACACACTCATGCACTTGATGCTGCAGATTAAGTATTAATAATGCTTGCATACAATTTTGATGAGTGGCAAATTTGCAGAGTCATTTATGTGTTTAATTAACATACAAAATGATTGTGTTTTTTGTTCTGTGATGGTCTATTGTTCGATCCGATGTGCTTGGGTGTGTTTGGTTCGCTGGTTTGTTGGCTTGTTGCTCTAGCAATTAAAAGATGGTGTAAAATCCTGGTAGGTAGGGATTTCACACAATGGCATATAATTGCTGTTGTACCAACTCAATTGAAATCTGAGCAATTGTATAATTTGTGTGGCTTTCCGTGTAAAAATATGTGAAATCAATCATCCAAAACGCACTTGTAACATGAGGGGAAAGTTAAAAGTATATGTATTAATAAATGAAATATACAAATTAAATTGAAAATATGATTTCAACATCACTTTCAACCCTATAATTTACAGCAGAGTCAATCTAGCCACATTCTACTATACTTATGTTTGTCATTTGTCTGCGGTTACGACGGAAAAACAAAACTAAATATGTATATGAATATATGAATTTTCTCCGCAAACATATCGGAATATATATTCTATTTACAATACGAAATTTTAACCTCCATTCTCGTGGTTAAAGTTGAATATTTTTTTTACATTTTTGGTGTTTGTGTAATTTTTATTGCATTTTAGTTTATTCAATTCTGTTTATTTGAGTTTTCTTTTGTGGCTTTTTGCCCTTGCACTTGGCATGTTGTCTATGTGGTCCTGTCATTGTCCTGTGTCCTGGCCGAAGAAAATGCTGCTGCTTCTGCTGTTGCTGCTGTCATTGCCGCATTTCTCCCATGTCGACATTTATTTATGCAAATTTAATTTTCATACTAAACGTTTTGCGTGTATAAGTATATGTGTGTGTGGGTTTGTGTGGGTGCAAGGATTCCACTAAAAAATATATAGGGAAAAAACGGATATCACTTTGCCCATTTTTGCTTGATTTTCACTTCACTTACTTTACTTCAGTTGCTGCTGCTTCTGCTGTGGGGGAAAAGTATTTTTGCCATTATTGCTTTTTATCCGTTGTCTCTTTTTAGAGCGCCCCCCTCCACTTACCCCCCTCGCCCTCATTCCTGAGCCAATTTTTTTCTTAGTTTGAAGCGGAAGGCAATTTTATTATGGTGCAGCGTTAAATTTGTTTGCCTGCTAATAGAAAATTATATTTTTTTGCTTCATTTTTCTTTCTTCTTTTTTGTTTTTGTCATTTCGCTTACTTCATTTGCATGGCTTGGGCCTTAATTAAGTGGCTGACATAGAAAAAAAAAAGTTGCAGAGCCCGGCCGAGGGAGAGGGAGAGTCATATGTGCTGGTTCACTTGAGTGCCTTAACCATCATAAAGTTAATCGAGAATTTTTTCCATTTTGTTTATCCCGCCTCTCTCTCTATCTCTTTTGCCTCTCTCTCTTTGTGAAACCTCAGCCAGGAGTCAGTCGGCTTTATGTAAATGAAGCTTAGGAGTAGATAAAGCGGTTTTTTCTTTCACTCTTTCATTGCTTATTGGCAAGTCGACAAAAAGTCTTTGGCAGTCAAACTTTGGCATCAACCACGACTTTGAGTAGTGTAAATTTGATTTGATAGTGTTGTGAAATATCACAAATTTTCTTTATGAATATTGAAATTGGTAATTCCATTGAAATTTATAATTAATGATGTTGGCTTTCACTCTTTTAAACAGATAAATATCTTTAAATTGACTGACAAGACTATTTTCACTTGAAATTTTCAGACTAGGAATTATGTTAAATTGTGAATACATATGTGAATTAATTTAATGATCTCCTTAATTTAATTTAATTAATTTAACACCCTTTAGTTCACTGCACCCTTTCAAATCTCTCGAATCTCAACAAGTTTGCCATTGTTGTTTGATTTATTTATTTGGAAAATGAGAACGAATAAACATGGTGTTAGCTCAGTGACCACCACTGTAGATGTATCTAAATATAATGATATTTTCTCTGTATTTAAAGTGGTTGAAGACAAATCAAATCGAAAACTTAAAATTCAGGGCTATTCTAAGGTTACTTACTCTTTTTTTCGACCGATAGTTTCAATAGAAGTTATTTGATATAATCGCCCGATTTGGTTGAATCCTAGGTATTCAATGCCTGCAGCAAAACTACATGCAAATTGATAGCATTATAGCTTTAAAGGTCTTGGAGAAGATTGCATTTATCTACACAGACGGACAGACAGACGAACATGGCTATATTGTCGTCCTGATCAGGAATATTAATGCTTTTTATGATCGGGTGTGCACACTTCTGACCATAATTAATATGCCCTTTCTTTGCAGGGGTATTAAAAAAGAATGTCAACCTACCCAATTAAATTTCATTCCTCTTTAATTTCGACTCGGACATCGCCATTGAACTTAAGTGAATATTTGAGGGGTGAATTACTGATCCATTTTGTTGCTCCCCAAGGAATGTTTAATATTTAATATGCTTGTCTGTACATACATATATGTATGTATGTATATGTGTGTTTGAGATGATAATTATCTCCCTTTCTCAATGTTCTAGTCATAACTCACACGAAATGAACAGCCATTGGGTTGACTCGGTGACTTGTGCTACCAAAAATGAGCACACAATTATGTCTTCAATGTGTGTGCATCTGTGTGTGTGTGAGTGTGAGAGAGTGTGTGTAAAAGACATTGAACTTTGGCATCATCCATCGCCTGCTCTAGGAGTATCTAACATTTTGGCCTTTAAGGCTCGTTTGAGTTCATGACACACATGTGGCTCTAGTGTCACTCGTCGCTTTCCTCCCCCTTTGTTTGTCTCCTCCCAGCATGGGAGTTCTCTCTCTCTCTCTCTCTCTCTTAGTCTGTTTAAGACATCTCCTCTGACAAATTTTTGGTTTGAGTTTGGATTTAAAAAAGCTGCATGTGGTAAAAGTCGAAATGTTTAGCGCCATTTTTGCTGCTTGAATTAATTTTTCCTTGTTCTTCTTTTCGTTGTTGTTGCTGTTGTTGTTGTTGTAGTCTTCTCTTGGGTAGAGATAAAACGGAAGTTGTGCCAACCGGAAGCAGCCAAGCGGGTGAAGAAAGATGGGACGTGGGAGCGGAAGAAGAAAGTGCAAACAGCTTGGCTAAAAAGGATTCCGCCGCAATTTGTTTGATGTTTGCTACGTGAGTTTTTTGTTTGTTTCTTTTTTCACAATATTTCTTCTTTAGTTTCCTCCAAAATGTTTGCTGTTGCTGCCAGGCGACATATGGCAGGAAAACAAAAATGGCTAGACTGAGTGAGAGAGAGATAGAGAGAGAGAGAGAGGGACAGTCTGCAGGGCATCGAAATGAGTTTTTCATAAACTCTTCTTTCACAAAGAAATGCGAAAATGAACTTCTTTACAAGTAAGTTTTCGTACAGTTTTCCTCGCGTTAGCTGTGAAAAATGCATTTATTATGATAATGATAAACTAATAGATTGAATAACTTATTGGAGTTCTTCCATTCGAAAACTCATATCTCCCTTGGTGTCATTACATTTAAAATATTGGGTGCACAACTTAGCTTCCCCTGATTTTAGTATAATCGCCTATTTATTGCTTAATGAGGATCAGAAAACTATTGCCCTCCAGTAACCTGCAAGGATCAAACACAATCAGCTCTTAAAATCACAAAAATCACTTATTCCACCTAAAGAACAGAGTCACTTAAAGTCAAAGTAAATTATTGAGTCTATCCTAGAATTCATGGCTCTTTGTATTTCCCTGTTACGCAAACAATTCAATATAATTTCTATCATGTCCAACATCAATTTGTTATTGTTAAAAGGTTAGCTAATAAAACTAACTAATTAATCATTTAATTTTGAACAAAAAGACCTTAAATGACGTATTTGTTGATTAGGAAAGTCAGCCAACTCAATGCTGATTATTCATTGTCGCTTAAAGTTGATAATAGGTGATTAAATTTGCTGATTTTCTAATTATTGAAACAACGTTGGTAATAGAAAAGCAGCCCAGTTGCAACATTTCCGCAAACAGTCTCATCAAAAGAAGGCTTTAATTTGTTTAACTATTTTTCTTTAATTTTCAACACTTTATTTTATGTTGTCCTTATTTTGGCATGAGCCCAAAGTCAAAGAGATTCCTAGACGTCTGCAGCTGGCAGCTATTTGTTCAAATTTACCAAAAGAAAAGAAAAACTCAGCACTCAGACACAATATAAATTAAAAGTTACACATACGCTCCATTAGACCTGAAAAAGGATGCTTCAAGTCTACATTTTAAGCTTAAGTTGTTGATATTATTTTTCAATTTTCCATAAGACAACACCAACACACAAAAGGGGTCAAAAATGAGATAGAATGGAATAGCAAAAAATACAAAACCTTCCACATAAAAAGGCTGTCAATGCCAATCAGAATGTCACAGGGCAGATAAAGTGAAAGTAGAAGAGGGGGGAGGGAAGTGAACAAAAAGAAAAAAAAAAAAACTAACCAAGCAGCAAATGCAAGAAAATAGGATTAAAGGCAATCTAATATATAGACTGAAGAGCACGGCCAAAGGATATAGGTATTAACAAATATGTAGAGAGAAAAAAAACGAAAAAATAAAATAGAATAGGTGTACATATATGTATGTGTGTGCTGCAGGAATTTACAGTTAACGAAGCATGAAGTTGAAGTCAGACAGAGTAACACAGATAGAGATAGAGATGGAGATGGAGGAGAAGCGAAAGAGTCAACAGAACAAAGCAGATAAAGGAATTCAATCGAAGTTTCACCTAGTTGACAGCGTGAAGGAGCGTGGCAAATATTTAGCTAGAAATACAGGAAAACCAAAACCAAAAAGCAAACCCAAATAACCCAAAAACCCAATATCAAAATCCTCAATGTGCAAATATTGCCCAGGCAACGCAACGCAGCGCAACGCAACGCAACGAATCGCTGAATGTTTGCCTGTTTAGCTGTTTTGCTATTTGCCATTCGCTATTTGATTTTCACACAGCGCATGAGATTATCATCAGAAAACCATTAGAATTTTTATTGAATTCCACACGCATACCTACAAAAAACCTACATATATATATATATACATAGAAGTATACAAAGACCGATAGATTCTCACATACCAGACACCAGTCACCACCATTAGTCAGCCAACTAGGGATGGCAGTCAGTGTTTTAGTTTTATGAGAATGCCAATGGGTTTTGTAGCTTCTTCCATCTACTTATAGCGAATACATATGAATAATATGATACAAATTTTATATGATCACACGATGGTATGGGTAGGTTCCAAAAAACTAACTTAGACCCTGTTGGTTGTAGGTATAAAAATGTTAGGAGTTAATTTCCGATGGCCCCCAAATCAGAGTAAACATTAAAATACAAAGACTTACTGAAAAAATAAAAATTAGTTTCAGATTTATCACTCCATTTGCGTTTGGTGTCTAAGAGATCACAATAATTCTTAATTAAAATTCTTATCGGTGCTCTCACCATTAGAAAAATCACAAACCGTCATGAAAATCAATTTGTTGTGTCATCACTACGAATTGAACAACTCTATGTGTGTGTGTTACCTTTCTTACCAGCTCTTTTGCGCTTTTGTAGCGCATATTGACAAAACAACAACTAAGCCCCATTGAATTATGTGGCCTTTAGGCCATCGGTTTTGGCCAGAAAGTCCAACACTTTGACGCGCATTTTCGTTAATCATTTGGGATTAGTTACGAAAATAAACTTCCTGCCTGGCCACACACACATATTCAAACTTACCCAAACACACTCACACTCACCCATCCACCCATACATAGATACATTGTTATTGGATTTGAATTGACTTTTGTGTATGTGTCTGTGTAGTATTTCAATTAAGGTCCCCCCGAAAGTCTGGGTCTCTGGACAATGGACTACCGAACCCGTCAAGTTAATCTTTTATAATTAAACTGATTTGGCTTACATATTGCTTTTGGGCCGAGGCAGTTGTTGCTTTGCCTTTTGACTTGTTAGCATAATTACACATTAATATCCGTATATTCTCATTCTCAACATTATCTAATTTAAATTGATTGCCCACGTGGTAGCCGAAGGCTTCGGTTTCGCCCTCTAGCATTGGCCGCATAAAGTACTCGTACTCCTTGCATTTAAACCCTAATTGAAATTTAGTTGGGCTCTAAATTTACTAAAGCTAAAATAGAGAGCGAGAGAGAGAGAGAAATATAGAAAGAGTGAAATATAGAGAGAGAGAAATATAGAGAGAGAGAAATAGAGAGTGAGAGAGAGATTGTGTGTGGTCTCCTTTTGATTAATTTCTATATAGTGAATTGTCAAGACTTCATCATGCATCCAATGCACAATGGGACCAAAGTCCATTTTTTTAGCATTAAATACAATTTGAACGGCAGAGAAGAAGGACTAAACTAGAATTCCAAGAAGGAGCAAGGCAAGACCTATTAAATGTGAATCAATATGCATTTATAAGGACAATGAAGAGTAATACTCCATAGAACACAACTATGTTTGATACACATTCCTGCTAAATACAAAACATTTGAAAACACAAATACATTTGGAATAACGTCATGAAATCGTTTTTTAAATGATTCTATTTCTACATGAATAAAACAGTTTAAATTATCATGAAGCTCTCACCAATTTTCACTCATTGAGCGAGCCAAATTCATTTCAAAAATACAAATTTAATTTTTTTTTTAAATAATGCCACGTGTTTGTAAATTTGTGTTGTAAAAATTAAAGGTGACTGTCGTAATATTTGTGAAAGTCTAAGCAATCCTCAAAAAAAAGTTTTGAAAGAAATTTTCACTTTGAGGAGAGTTTGAAAAAAATGTCCACCTGTTTCTGTCGCCTTCTTTTTGCCGTTGGTAATGGCGATGATAATGATATTGACCAATGTTATGTAGATTTTTTTGACTTTCCAATGATCCTTGAACTTGCAATTGAAGAAAATGTCGAGTAACGCAAGGATAGCAAAAAAAATTGAGATTATATAGCATACTTATGTGGATAAAATTCCGTTTTTGGCCCTGCGGGCTATGTGCCACGCCCATTATGTCCAAAAACATTTACAAATTATACTTATTACATAAAGCAATAATAAAATACGAAAAACTATTACTTTTGAATTAAATACTCAAAAAATGTCAGAATTCCCCAATGTGCATTGTACAATGCAAAACTTTACCTCCCCTCCCTCATCATCCTTTGCAACTCTCAATACATTGATTAGTTAGATACATTAATGTGTGAATGAACCAGCCAGCTTGGGGTTAGACTGACAAGTCAATTATCCATAGATCAAATATGTCACTTGTTCTTAGCAACTTAATGATCAGACACAATACATATATCCAAAATCAATTTCTAATAACAATGTTATTTGAAAGTAGGCCCAAGAACTAAGCCGATTTTAACCGGAAGTGATCTTTTGTTTATGTTTTGGTTTTCTAGTACATATTTTGAGGCTTTGAAGCTTGTATATTGTGGCAGATATTGTGCAGATTACAAAAACAATGGCTAAAATATTTTCCTTTGCAAACCTTTAACTCACTTAGTGATGGAGAAATATGTCAAATTTGATGTGTAAGAACAAATGAAAGTTTTCAATCAAATTAAGACATATTTTTTACAGTCGATAAGAAATTTGTCGTGTTTAACGAGTGTTATGCAAATTAATTATCGCGGCGTCCATTTGGATAATTTCACGCGAGCAATTACCTACTTAAAGCTATCCCATAGCAAAGCATCACAGTTATTCCATTGAGTATGTGTGAAGGTACGCATGAAGGGAAAACCGCAGGTATGTATAACGCATATGCATGAATGCCTTCGTTTCCTTAGGTATGAGCCTTTCAAAGCCATGACCAATTACCAATTAGTGGTGACTCCAGCTGTCGAAACTCTGAGGCTTTCATTGGCTAATTATTCTGAATGATGAGTTTGGGCTAGAGCTAAAATATGGTTATTAGTGCAGTGCAAGATGTCTGCACGGATTGGCCTTTACCCAGTTGCAAACGGTTTTACGTTTTAATGCGAGCCTCAACATTTTTATCGACGTATTTACGATTTGTTTTTACCTGATACTTGAGTAATTTTATTCCATACTTTCTTCGCAGATTTAAGTGACTGGTAGCCGCCTAAAAAATCAGATTCCCTTCGTATGATGGTTGTCCACAAAGTATTCATGAAAAGAACATTGATTTATGGTTCAAAGTTGAGCAAAAAATATAAGAAAAAGACTACCAAAGATTGCAATCAATACTTGGGGTATATCTGCTTATATCGGACCAAAAGGTCCTTGCGTACTAAAGGGAAAATTGATTTGCAGCAAAGTTTTTCATGAAAAAAAACGCCACCGATAATTAATTTGCTATGTTTAATAACAACGATATTAAATATTTGAGTTAGCAGTCGAAATGCCCATCTATAAATTATATAAAGAAGTATATAAATTAGTAGCGATTCGTCTCTTGTCGGCTTAATTTCGATGTGCTTGAACTACCTTATGGCCTGTTATTGTGTCTTCGCTTCTTCTGCCCAAGTGTTTATTAAAGTTCTCTTCTATGCCGTCTCTCTCTCTCTCTTTCTCTTGGTCTTTATGCTGTCTCCCTCTGAGGCATAATTGTTGCTTTACTTAAGGCGGCTTCCTTCTACTTAGTCCCACTCTTCATTGACTTCATTTGCTGCACCTTCTTGTGCTTTCCTCGGCTGTAGTTTATTTCATTTTCACTTATTCATTTTTTCTTTCTCATTCTTCTTTTTCAGGCCATCGTTTCTCTTTGCTTTGCTTTTATGACTTTTGCCTTTTAGTGGCCTCTTAAGATGCTCAAAGTGTTTTTTTTTTTGTGCTTTTGCCTTTGCTTTTTGGTTTGTTTGTTATGAGCATGAGTAATGCCTTGAGGCAAAGTTATGCTATAATATTACTTATACGCCCCATTATTCCCGTGTTGCTAATAAACACCTTCCGGCGGGGCATATCAAAAATTATTCAACCACAAATAGCCCAAGTGTTTGGATTAGCTTTATTCATTTTTTTCCATGCTCCATGACAAATTAGTTTTAGTTTAGCATTCTCTTCTTGGTTTGCCATTGAAAGCGTTACATTTCTATAAAATTAAAGCAAATTTCTCATCAAATAAAAGAGACAACAGACATAATTTTCATTTTGGTATGTTCCAGTGTCAAAAGCCTTAGACAGACTCTACATATGTACTTTAAATATTCTCTATATGATTGGAGAACAAAAATTCTCTGGCAGCTTTAACAGTCTTCCACATGACCTCTGTAATTAAGGTTTGCCATACTAAAGGCAATGATTGTCATTTTATATATGCATTTACATTTTTTATTACAAAATTGAATTTATTTTCGGTTACACATCATCTGAGTCCAAGTCCAAGGGGCTTATCACAGTATTCACAGCTGTCGCCCCCCCAGCCCTCCCCCCCACGCCCCTCCCCATGCTGTCTGTTGTCTTCTGTCTCCTGTCTCTTTGAAGATTTTGCCTTTCATCATTTTGCTTGAATGTTTGGTCATATTTGTGTATATTTGTTTGCCTCCTCTGTTATAATATTTCCACTTGAAATTAATTTCTCAAGAGCTCAACTGCACATGTGACGACGTCGACGACGACGACGAAGGAGTGACTGTGTTTGCGTGTGTGTTTTCTGGTATATTCCCTTTTCTAAACACTAGAATGCAAACAATATTTTGTAAATATGCTTAGAGAGTTATGCATTATGTCGTCGTCGCTTGTTAAATCTGTTCAATCTTCCATCTGCCAAGTGACATGTGTGCACCATCTGTGTGTGTGTGTGTGTCTGTGTGTGTGGGTGTATATATTTTAATGTGCATATGTCTCGTCTGTTAGCTTAGTTAGTTTTGGTGTTTTTGCCCTCCATTTCTATCTTAGAACAACAAGATAATTCAAATGAGGCACCGAGTTGTTGACGTGAAAATGTTGGCCATCAAAATGTAGATTCTAAATTCACAGAATTATAAATTAAAAACTCGGTTTTAGCTTCGTAGAGGTAAAAGACTGATGGAAGAAAATTATGCAAATAAAACTCAATGTTGTTGTGCGATTACCAATAGATAATTTACTTAAGATTACAAAAGATTGTGAAGTAAGTGATTCGATAGTTTCGATAAGACAGTTCTCTTAAAGAATATTGTATGTATTCTATTCGTATTCTTTCGAGTTGTGCAAGTTAAAGTTCTGAGAATATTGTCCGACTCCTACATGAGGACAGTGAGCATAAAAAATTTCGGAGCAATACCTTGGGCGTCTCCGGATTCCTCCAAATACCTGCGCACACGCTTTATTGCGCGTACCGATAAACAACAGGCGTTCTAGGAACCGACGAAATGGCCCTGTCAGGATTTACCCCGCTCATATCCCTCAGCACCTAAGTTAAATTCTTAATTTTTACATCAATATTCTTAATTATCTATTATTATTTATTATTATTATTATTTATTATTTAATTGCAAAAAAAATTAATTCTAAGTTACAATGAGTTTGTTAAGCCCAGCGACAAAGGCCTTCAGGATATGTGAACTATTTGTTAAGTTTTTGTTAAAAAATAGTATGATTTAAATTTCATGTAAAATTTTATCAAGCTGTTTAGTTATGATAGCGATAAGCAAGTCTATATGCAAATAAATCATAGCAGTTTGACTGTTCAAAAAAAAAATACTCGTATTATATTGTGAGATTGATCAGATGCTGGTCAAAGCACTTTGCATTCAGAGCATACGGAAAATCACTTGTGATGAGGTTGGCTTT
>JAECWP010000195.1:0-88583 GCA_018150745.1 Drosophila sucinea | reverse complement strand
AAGTCAGTGTTGCAAGTTGCTAATTGTGACACCTGCCAATGCCACCGTAGTAGGCTACGAGGTAAACCAAGCTATGCTCTCTTTCCGAAATATATACAAACCTCAGAATATCTGAAATTTCGCCCAGACTGTTAGAAATACTATCACAAAAAGAACCAAGTAACCTGTCCAATTTGAAGTGTCGTTCGAGAATTGTGACGATTTTTCAACGACAGTTCAAAGAGCAAAATGGGTTTGGTTAATGAGAAACGTTTTCGAAAAGTTGCCATATTGGTGATTCTCTCTTGTCTGGCTGGATACACGTATGTGTATCAGGATTATCTGGCGGACCGTTGGATGTATAGTATCACCAAACTGCAGAATGCCTATTTTGTGAACTCGGAGGGATGCCGAATGAGATCATTGGATGTGATGAATCCCACGATTAAGGTCTTCACTAATGGAGTAGCGCCGAAATTGACCTGCTGGCAGAAAAGTTGGTTCCGCCCCAAGGTCTACAATGGTAAATGGACCTTAGAGTTCAATCCACCGATTGTGAATCAGAAAAATAGTTATTTCGATGGAAGGAATATCTACTGCTCATACTATCCAATGAGGCGAATACCCAAAGATGACCTTACAAATGTGGCGGGTAAGGAGGTTCCATTCGATTTGGTCGCACCGTATCGGGTAATCATTCCAACCGGAGTGCGATTCGTGACAGTGGTGTGTCGGGACCTATTTAAGAACGAAACACTGCATCAAGATGTGCACTTTTTTGTGCAACCTCCGCCAGAAGATTTGCAGTACGGCTATGTCCAGGAGTTGAAGAGATCTACCTCCGAAACCCAAAAAGGAGGAGAACCCTTGTTGTCTGTGATGATTCTTGGCCTGGACAGTGTATCGCATTTGAACTTTCTCCGTCAGATGACCATGACGAGGCAGTTTATCCATGGTAAGGTCTCCCACGTTGAGTTCTGGGGCTTCAATATGATCGAATGGAATACCTATTCGATTCTCATACCACTATTGTCGGGACTGAAAGTAAACGAATTTGAAAAATTATGCTACTCCGTGACAAACGAAAGAGATAACAACAAGTGTCCTTTAATTTGGAGAGATTTCAAGAAGGCTGGCTACAATACGAGTTTCGCCGAGGATGAAACCATCGAGACACTCTTTAATTATGTGAAAGGTGGCTTCAAAGAACCACCCACCGACCACTATCTTCGTCCAGTTTTGCTGGCCATGGACAAATTCAGAAGCAAGTTGAGTAATCACAGGAATGTAAGATGCGCCGGTGGACGGACCTATGGCGATCTGATATTGGAGCAGATTGATCAGCTCATACCACACATGCAGCGTCATCCGTTCTTCTCCTACTACTGGTGGAGCCAGGGATTTAACAGTGACCTGAACTTTCCCAAGCAAGTCGACAGGCGATTTGTGAGACTCCTGTACAAGCTGCGGGTAACTGGAATTATGAATAATACGTTTATTTTGTTTATGTCCGATCATGGCCTCCGTTGGGGTGGATACCGGAGGACTTATCAAGGCATGTTAGAGGACTACCAGCCCATGTTGTTTGCCTTTTATCCCAGCTGGCTGAGGAAACGTTATCCACTGGCCCTTCGGAATTTGCAAGAGAATTATCGCAGTCTAATCACTACCTATGATCTACACGATACTCTGGTCAACCTGCTGGATCTAGGAACGCTGAAAGATGATATCATCCGGAAGAAAACAGAGGAGTTGTGGCAACGCCATGGCGACCAGACACCCCGTAGTTCAAGTCTCTTTCTCCCAGTGCCGCCTTGGCGAACTTGCAACACTTCCCACATTGCCTCACCGTATTGCCTGTGCCACAGACTCACTCCTGTGCCCACAGATGACGCCATGGTGCAGCGTTCTGGCCGCACTATAGTCAAGTCAATTAACGACCTTCTACAGCCGTATCCACAATGTCAGCAACTGAAACTTAAAGCAATAGTCAATGCCTATCAAGCCACGCAGCCGCAAAAATCTGAAGCTTGGTTCGACCAAGATAATCTGGACTTGGAGTTCAAAGTTCGTGTGCAAACAATGCCGGGAGGAGCCTTCTTTGAGGGCACAACCCGTATTCAAGGCTACATTGTGATGCTGGTCGACGAGATCGTCCGAGTGGGCGACCAAAACAATAATACGCTCTGCATCGATGATCCAGGAGTTGATATGTACTGCTATTGCAATCTGCCTTAAAATTTCTCACTGTGTAACTGGAGGAGGAACAGGAGAATCATCGCCATCAACCTAGATGTCTATTACCTTGACGAATATTAAAGATTGAAGCTTGTGAAAACCAAGAAATTATAAATTGAATTACCTTATCTTCTGATAGGTTAAGTTGAGTCAGTGGGTTTGGCAAAGAACGTGTCACAGAGACCTGGTGGTCGGTGCATAGGAGGTCAGGGATCTCCAATTCGTAGTAAGCAATATTCAGTAGCCAGTAGGATCTACTTGTTTTCATCGATGCTGAATGAATCATTCATTATAAAACCTGTACACCTTTTTTGTGCACAGTTTAAATGTGTGTGAGTGAATATTGTATAAATTGCCTGTATCGACAGCTGGTCGTCTCACTCTCTCCCATGCAGTACAGAAGTTAATGAGTACACTAGTGTGCAGTTTTATTTATTGTTGTTCGTCCGTGGTTGCAATCTTACACCGTTAATGATAGTAATATAGTCTAATCATAATTGTGTACACCAGAGCCGGCCACATAGACAGCCCACAAAAATTTTGTAGTATTTGTGCATTTCAATGTTGCTTTACATTGCGCAAAATAAAAGGTGAACAAATTTCGCCACAATGAAGACAACGAGCGCAGTCGACGATTAAATACAAGAGAAAGAAAGAGAAAACAAAGCAAGGATCAATTTTTTCATGTGAAGCCTCTCAGCAAAGCGACACAGAAGTGCTCGGGTCGAAATGCTGTGAGAAACTAATTCTGTTTTCACGCTCTCAAATAGTTTTTGTAATGGCTTCGGCAAGCGCTCGGCTCGTATACATGAGTTTCGCGATTTGACTTCGGTTACCGCGGGCTATGCGTGGCCGGCTCTGGTGTACACCATAGTGTACAACGTGTAGAAACGAGACAAATGTAGCACTCACTCGCGAAGTGTACTACATTTTACTGTTCTCATTCTATCTCCATCTTTCTCACTCTATCTCCCTTTCACTTGTGTATCTTGCAATTTCATCCAGTAGATTAAGTAGCACTAACAAAGTAACTTAAAGAACCGCTTAGTAGTCCGTCTAACTCCAGTTACTCTCGTTAGATAGTTGTTGCGTGGCATTTGGCATTCTATTTGCAAGCAAACTGATGAAAATATTCAATTCTTGAGTAGAAGAAAGGAAAAGAAGGCTTAGAATTTAAAATTAATAACACTTTGGCTTAAAATTAAGAAACAACTTACTGTGATAGTTTCACGCACTGTCGTTTATATGTATTTTGTAATTTCTAGAAGCAATTAAGCTTGTTTTGCTGAGCAGCTTATTGCACACACACACACACACAAACATTCGGACGGACAACTGTATTTGAAGGAACATATGTAAGTATATATATGGATGTAGATTGTGGTCTTACTTTACTTGAGGCGTTGATGTTAAGCCGACAGTCCGACAGATAGTCGGCCCAGAGAGACAGACAGTTTAGCCAATTGTTTGTGTGTTTGTTTGTTTGGCTGCTTTTGCTTCTGGCCGTTGCTATTGTTGCTAATGCGGCTAACCATGTTGACCCAAATTCTGACATCTCTGGTAACATTTGCCCTCTATTAAGTTGATTATGAAATAAAGTAAATGTGAGCGATGGCGGCAAAGTTGGAAACACCAGCAGAAGAGCCACAGACAAAACCGGCAAACTGTGGCAAACTTTCAGTTGAAATTAATTTATCAACATAGTTCGTATTGGAGCTCAGCTCATAACTCTGTCCAGACACGCACACGCATATGTCAGAAATAGATATATACTCTCTATGGCTATATAGACAACTGGATGGAGAGAGATTCACTTGCCACAAAATGCTCTATGGATGTGTGTGTGCACAAAGCAGTATTGCTTTTCAGCCAGCGGCATGTCTGTTATTAAAGTTTCAGTTTTGTGTTTCTTGCTTTGTGGCATGATGCAGCTGCAGATATTAAATTTTCCACATACACACAGCATCCATTCCATTAAAGATCCATCGCATTTCGCTCTAATAACTAATAACTTGTTGCGATTTCATAAACCTCTCAATTAACTTAATCAAAATTGATGGCAGCAAGTTGTTGTGCCTCCTCTACACAATGCTTGCAACTGTCTGTCAATTTATTTAAATTAAGTGCCTCGAAAGTGCGCCAGAACTGAGTCGCTGGGACGCTAATGAGGCGGCAAGTAGTACACGGCGTATGAGTAATATATTTATATGTAGGTAATTTCTTTTTTCGTTTCGTAAGCAAATTGCTTGCAGTCAATTTGTTCAAGCGCCTGGATAAAGGTGGTTGGAGTGACGACAGTTGATGATGATGGATTTATGTCTGCCATTTGTTTTAGCTTTGGCATACATAAGTATTATTTTTTCTGATTTTCCTTCTTTTTGCTGTTGCCGCTGTCAGCAGCAGAAAAAGTGAAATTTAAGCTGCATGAAATGTCATAAATCAATTTTCACAAATAGCCCAAAAACTTGTTTGACATGTAAGTGGAAACTGTGCGAATATTTTCCGACTAATTGAGACGTTTGCTCAAGTCGAAGGAAATGACATCAACTTTCTTTTGTTTTTCCAGAGAACACTCAATTTTGGAGGTGAAATTCAACAGAAAACAAGAAAGAAATTTCTGACTTTTGAGATGAAGTTGAATTAGGTTAATAGAAATGAAACCGAAAGCTTGTGGCATCCATCAAGTTAACTCAAACTAAACTCATGTCTATGTATTTAAAAACACTTTTCAAATGTTCGAGTCCTTCTTAAATAATTAGAGACCATTTGAAAAGTGTTTTTTTATATCTTAAACTGAAGAAGAGGCCTCAAGTCACAGCTCTGAAGGCATATTATTCAAGCAACTTAGCACTTAATAAACATTTGGAATATGACAAATGTTGAACATTTGCTTTTGTGGTTTAATCTCGATTGAAGCACGTTCACTTACGTTTGAATTCTAATTGGCCATATGCTTCATTGGCTTTAATTCCATTTGGCTGGCATTTAAGTTTCAGTTTTAATCTCTATTTTAAGCAAATTTATTACCTTTTGCTGCTGCTTGTCATGTGCAAACGATGCTCTCTCTCATTTATTTTAATGTTTTACGTGACGCATATGGGGAGGGAATCGTACTCGAAATCGAATCGCATGACTCATTAAATACAGAACTTGGGCAACGGTGGGTGAGAAGGTGGGAGGTGATGGAGAAAATGCCAAGGCAATTAACCATAACAGCTTATGCTGGGCGAACGTGCCTAATTGCCAAAAATTTTGTTCTCTCTCTCTCTCTAGCTCAGCTTTGTCCTATTTACTTAGACAAATTTGTTTGCTTGTGTGTGAGTGTGTGTGTGTGTGTGTGTGTGTGTCGCAAGCAATTAGTTTACCAATTTATCCACTAAAATGTTGGCAAACAACAAAAATTAAATTCACTTCTTGGCAATCAAAAGAAGACAAACTTCTGCTCCTGCATCATCTGTGCATTCATTCATTTGATCCATTTTGGGTAAACGAGGAAGTTGCAAGTTTGCGCTGCTCTTTGCACTGCTTGCCAAAGTTAATTTAATTAGTTTTCATTTATCTAAAGTACACGCTTCATTACATAATTTAACAATTCATTAGATTGCGACAACCATGCCATGCCAGCCATGCGCTTGTGGTAATTGAAAAGCGCGGCACGTCTTCTTTTCCCACAATAAAAAAAGGACACCCCTTTATCACCCCAACACTTGACTCCTGCAACGTATTCTCCATCAGCTCCATCAGCAGTAGCTCATTCCCCAGTCTTTTGGTTTTTATGTGCACTTTGTTATTATTGCCGCCAGACAATTGCTAATGGTCGCTGTAATTATCATTAAATGCTTGAATTAAGCTTTGGACTCTCGTCGAATCGTTTTCTCTTTTCACCATTTTTTGTTCGCTTTCTCATTCATTTTTTCTCCAACAGCTAAAGAACAAAAGTGTGGAAAGAAGAAGTGGTAAAGAGCTAGGACAACAGATTTCTGCAAATTTTAATGTGTTTGTAAAAGGATTAAACTGCACGCTTCTCTCTTTAATTTGATTGAAGTGCAGTTTTTTGTGATGTAAACCTGCTTAATGGGTTTCCTCTTATAACAAAGGAACCTCACTGATCCAGTTTTAATGTGGTTTGTTAGTTGCTTCTTTTGAATTACTTTATTTTATTATTAACTATTTTATTATTCATTTATGCTGTGGAAGTTCGCAAGAAACGGAATCGTAGATCTCTTCTAATTCTTTTTCCTTTAAATTATCTTATTCTTGATATTTTCTATTGGGGATATTCAGATTGATGCCAAAAAGCTGAAATGTAAAATCAACAAGCAAAAATTACTTGGAAAGTTGCAAGTAATTTGTCTGCGCAATATCTATAGCATACTTTTTTGGGTCATTGTTCTAATTTGTGAAGTTTTGTAATTTATTGTAAATCCACTTACGTAAGTTTTTGTTACCCAAATTATAGGTGTTATATATTAAAATGTTATAGAAATTTCTCTTAATATCTGAAAATATTTTAATTGAATTCTTAAATTAATAATGTATGTGGTTTGGAGTCAAATATGTAACTACAATAATAATTGTTTACCCTAAGAATAAATAACTATTTTGTCCGAATTTTAATTGAACAAGCACCTAAGAAACTAATGGAATAATAATTAAAAATATTGATGGTTGCTATCAATTAAAAAATCTCAAAATTTATCAATATTTTGTGAGTAAATTAATTATTGAAATGGCAATTCATGATGAAAATGTTGAAAATATACATAAACAAGAACATTAAGGTTATTGAGTTTTGGATTGCACAAAAAAAGATATATTCATTATTTTTTCATTAATAAACTTTTTTTAAAATTTATTTATTTTAGCAAGGAATCGATTCACAAATGAACTTGGAATTCAATTCACTCAGATCTTCACCACGAACTTTTCCAACGCTTTTCTTAAGTACATGCATAGCTTTATTAATGATATCCCAAAATTGATTATTGACGGGTTCTATCCAGTAAATTAAGGATTAATATAAGCTTATGTCTATAAAGACCTAAACTATTAGTCTTGAATTAAGTCTCTCAAGTTAGTCGTAATCTAATTGCCTTTGATTAATTAACTATCTCTTTTACTTATAAATACTAACTTTAACATGTTAGGGAAATTATTCTTTGAATAACACAAAAAAATGTATTACGATATTGCAGCAAATTTTCTTCAAAAGGTAACTTTTCGTTGGCCCTAAATGGGTCATCAAAAATACTCTGCATAGATGCTTTGCAAAAGGACTCATCTTGCATCAAAGCTGACTTTGCAAAGCGCCCAAAATCCTGCAACGAAATGTTGCAAAATTGCTACCTTAGGTCATATTTTGTGAAAGCACTTGATGAGTAGGCCTATCTCCCTTCCACACAGATGAAATAAAAATTTGAGTTACAAAATGAAATTTTGAATTTAGTGAAAGCGACAAAAAGGCAAATGGGGAAAATGCAATGTCCAATTCAATTCGGCTTTAGGGAAAATTGGGTTGCATTCATAAATCAATGTTGCAGAAATGGAAAACTGCGTCACTTTTGTCTTTGAACTCATATTTCAAGCTTAATTGCAATTCAGAGCCCTAGCTCCAGTGAGAGAAAATGCAATTTTGGTGTTAAAAGAGTTTTAGGGTGTGGGTGTGGGGGAGCGGGGGCCGATGGGTGGTCCAGGCATATTACTGGCTGCTGCCGCCTGTGTCTAGACCATTAGGCCCCAGCCACATGACTGTGCCTAGAAATAAATTTTAAACAAAACTCTTATACAGAGGCACTGGAGGCCATTAAAAAGGCCACCAACGAGTGGATGTCTCGTATATGTTATGTTGTGAGTACTTTATATTCAAAAGTGTGTAATTTGCAAAAGTCGGCCCAGAACGAAGTCGGCAACAGCTGCGTATGTCACATTAACCTGAAGCCTAAACAAGGGTGCGAGGCAAAAGCAAGTGGGACCCTTGGGCTGCGCCTCGTTTTCGGTTTCGGTTTCTGTAGGTCGTCAGCTTTGTCGGCATCGTTGGCGTCGCTAGCGTCGTTGATGTCGTCGGTCGCGGTTAATTATGTTTTTTGTATGTCCCGACGCATACCATGGAGAAGGTCTTTCAGTCCCCCAACCGCTTCTCTTCGGGCTCTCATCCTCTCATCGTCTGGATGGTTCTGTGTGATTATATCGTCTCGGATTTAATGTGCACTTTGATGTGAAACATTGCTAATTTGGCTTTTTATGTTGTTGTCGTTCTTGTTGTGGCCTCTCTCACCCGACTCTGTGGCGCCATAGGACAACATATTTTAAGTCTTATTAATGCCCGGAATGTGACATTTTTATGTTGCTCTGGTTTCAATTATGAGTATCTGGATAAAATATAAGAAAATTTATTTGATTAAAAGCAGGTCGGTGGCCATTTATGAAAACATAAACTTACTCACACAAATGTTTATAGCTGGAACAATTTTAAAGTGGAGACTACGCTTTCCCTTGAGAGAAAATCTGGAAAAAATATTTATTCAACATGGCTAATCTTCTCCAAATTTTGTGCAAAGAGGCAGAAGCCTTTTTTAAATTTATTATATTAGTAAAATTTATGTATTTTTTATTGCCCATTTATTTAGCTGTCCATAGTCAAAAAAAAAAAAAAAAAAATTGGTTTAATCCGTTTAATTTAAATGGCCAAATGTTTAAAGCTTGATTGAATGGAATTTGGCTTATCAGACATATCTCAAATTTTTCTTATGGTAGAGCAAAAATTAGGTTGTTCATGCATTACTAAACTAACTATTAGCAAGATTAAAAACTTGTTATTGATACTATTTATTTTTTAAAAAATTATTTTTTTATTAATCCCTCTTTCAAAATAAATATTGTGTCGAAAAATTTTTTTTAATCAAATCATTTTGTTTTATTTAATTTCCACTACATTCGACGAACCTAAGCAAATGTGTCCTTAGTTAAAATAATCTTATCGAAATGGCTTTAATGACAGTTTTACTGATCTAAGCAAATAACCAACGATAGCAGATGATTTCATCCAAGGGTGGCACTCTTTATATTGGAATATCTTCGAAGGATACGATAATTACACGTGCCAAATAATCTCTTTAAGCTCATGACTACTTTAAAGAACATCCATATAAGTTGAGTTAAATCTGATCCAAAACCTTCTTAGGCAAAACCAAAATTATTCTTATCCGAAAAAAGGGGAGTGCTCTTTGCGGTTTTACTGCAATTGCAAATAATAATTTTCTGTAAATTAATGTTTAATTAACAAGAGGAAATTTAGACGTGCGTGTCACCCATTTTAATCAAATTTAAATAGGTTTTTTGAATGCACTGTAAACTGAGTCTTGCCGAAATTCACGCCAGTCTGAATAACATTTTTGTAGAAATTACAAAGTCATTTAAAAGCGATGAGTTAAGAACATGTAAGATATTTATTTATGACTACAAACGGGCGCAGAAATTAGGCCTTCAAGTCTAAGTTTAATTCGTTTCAGATATTAGAATTCAGTTAGCTGAAGCATGGATTAAATTAGATAACTTCTTGAAGGCATTCGAGATAACTTCATAATAAGGTATAGTATGATTTATTTTAAATTAACATCAAATTGTAAGTTCATTCAAAGGTTACAGCCGAGAGAAACCTTTTAGTATGTTTTTGTTTAGTTTACTATTTAAAAACTGGAGAAAGAAAACTCTCAGCCTGGGGTTTTGGGGTTTATTTGGCCGCCCTTAACTTGATTACTTTTCCCATTAGCAAATGTTTTGCTTTACACTTTGCCGTTCTGTTGTTGTTCTTATGATTTCTGTTGGCTTTTCGCCCCTTTTTGACACCTTTTCGCTTGATCAACTTGAACACATCAAATAACACTTGGTGGCAGATACTTACTCTCCCCCCCCCTCTTCCGCCAGCCCATCCCACACACACGAACACACACACATGCGTGTTGTTGTTCTTTGTGCTTATGTGTGTGTGTGTGTGTGTCCTTTTGCACATTCGGCTGAATTTTAAGTGTGTGCTTAACAATTTTTGACAACTTTTTTAAATTCCTCAAGCACGTAGCAGAAAACTTTTTGGCTGCCAGGCAAAAAGTAATTTTGATTTTATTAGCTTTGTAGCACCTGATGGCATCTTTTGGTATTTCACTTGGCTTTGCTTTGCTTTAGCTTCGCTTTCTTCAATTCAATTTCAGTCAATTGCGTGTTGTTGGCATAAAGGAGAGAAATTCGAACTTTTTTCAACAACTTGACAAAGTTAACAGCTTGATGTGGAGCACCAAAAAAATAAGAAAAAAAAAAACACAACAGCTTAAAATTTGTTCCCATCGACATTTTGGCGTTTCTCAATATTCTGTTGTCAAAGCATATCGGAATCAAGATTCCAAAGAGCTAATCATTCGTTAAGACCAAGCGAGGCAAAAGTGACTTCAACTGTCCAGAGAGTTCTTTTCTAGTCTCATGCTCGTTGCTAATTCATTCAGCCAAAAGATTTAATTAATTTTTTCTTAGAAACCAATGATGAGCCAACATATCCTAAGTTATCTGGTCGATAGCTCGTTCTAGGACCCTTCGTTTCGGTTAATTTCATTTAAAGTTCTGATTTTTTTTCAAACTTCTAACTTTAATATTTTGGTCTTAGTATTTAATTTGTCTCAAGATAAAATAGAGATATTAGACAAAGGAATAGATTCGTACTTTTCTAGCTTAACATAACACACCAATCATGTCCCAGACTAAAATATACATCAGATCTCTGTTTGAAAAAATTGAAAAAATACCAAAAACCGCCATTTACAAAAATTGAACACGACTCGTATGGTAAATTAAATTTAGAATAAACACATTTTTATGGAACGAACGAATCTAGAAATACTACAAATGTAGTAGAGAAAATATTGTGGTAGGATGACTAGTTTGAAATGTAACGATAAACGACAGAGTTCGGATCACATTGTCCAACACTGTCGTACATTTATTAACACTAGAACTGAGAGAACACAGACAGATTAAAAACAGAATCAAGTAAAGCAGAACAAAGTGAAAAATAAGAAACTGCAAATAAAGAGATGATGACAAATCTTTACCACAAACAATAATATTAAACTTGAAAATTAAACTTGTCCTCTCACTGAAATTATTCCACTCTTCTGAAATGGCAGGAATACGAATGTTGTAGCCAAATAATATAACAATTTGATTAAATTTTATTATCTCACACACGACTTTCGCCGTAAACTTGTCAGAAGGAAGAGGGTTTCAGAGTTGTCTTTCTTCATCGATATCAGATTAAGCATAAGTGATATCGATATGATTTATTCGTTATCGTGTAAAGGGAATTAGTACATTGGAGACATTAGGGGTATTATATAGAGAGTAAAGGTTTTATATACTTTACATATTCTACTACACAATTAATCTGCTTTTATAAATAAAAAAAAAGGAATTTTAAAGTATTCATTTATTAATTGTTTACTTTTTAGCTCGTTTACTAAAAAAAGTTAGTTACAATGGACACTTTAGGCCTTTTTGAACTAACGCAACTGAATAACCAATGTTCTCTCACAATTCCGATCTGGCATCTGCATCAGATTCATTCGTACTAACTGAAGTATCATCTTCATTATCTTCAGCGCACCCATTCAGATACTCGTACTTTGCATCAATCAAGTAGCCAACAATATTGAATTCAGCATTCAGACTACGCTCCCAACGATCGACAACATCCTCAACACTGACGCCCATGGGACCACAGGCAATATCAAGGACTTGATTGGCATCACAGCCGGCAAGCAGAGAGTAAGGTCCACGATTAGAGAACTTCTCCCGTGAAGGGCTCAAATCATAGACCTTGCCATTGAGGGCAGTGTAAATTGGTTGATCCGGATGTAGGCCATCGTAGACAGACAACTGATCAAGTGAAAGTAGAATGGCATCTTTGCCCCGAGGCAAATACGACTCGTGGCTTAAGTAGTTTGCATTTGGCCTACACAGAGTGGCAAGCAATTGGCCAATTTTCGTGGTGGCATAGTAACCAAATGCAAATGAGATTACCACCAGGCTAATGGGACTCTTCAGCACTGGTCTCAACAGGTTAGCAGCTGCCGTCATATTCAGGTTCAGCTCTGCAAAACGAAATATGTTAATTCAATTGCCTCCATGGAGATTGACTTTTCAATGACTTGCCAGTTAAATGTATCTGCATTTCTAAGAAAATTCTTTGTTTCAGATGTTCGTTCATCAAGGAATGTATAATGGAATGACTTAAATTTAGTTTTGTTCATGTTCAAATAGAAAAGATTGTCAGAGGCATATTGATTGATTTCTTAATATGGAAAAATATGTCAAAAATTCAACAGAAAATGGATTGTCAATGATAATTTCTTATTCCCATTGCCAACATCCAACAAAAAAACAAAAAAAAATTCAATTTTTCTCCATGAAAATATTTATGAGATTTTCGGAATTGAAGGAAAAAGTTTTTTGTTTCCATTTAGAGAGCACTTTGGTAATTGATTCTGCTTAATTTTATATTGTTGAGTTTATTTTATAAGAAACTCTTGGCACAAATTGTCATTTTCTCTTCGCAGTCATTTCCTCATTTCATTAACATCGCCTATTAGCATTGCCCCAACTCAAAGAGGAAAAGTAAACTAAGCAAATCTGCTGGCATTTTAATCCTTTTGAAATTTGCTTTAATTAACTCAAATAATAAGCAGCAACATGGAGTAACCCCCCCAACCGCCAAACTCGTGCCGCCGCCTGTTTGGGGCCTTTTTATGTTGTTTGTGGGCTTATAAGCTTTGGCACTTTGTGGTTTTTTTTTGTGGAGGCGCAGACAGAGAGAAAGAGAGAGAGAGCGCGAGAGAGAGAGAGAGAGGTGGAGGATTGACAAAGGCAAAAAAAAAAAAATGCAAACCCAACTTGAATGGCAGTCGGATTTCCGACATTTCCCAAAGTAAATTTCAGTTCCAACAAACCAAGACTAATAAGTGAAAAAACAACCCATCCGGAGTAAGAGAGCGATATGGCGATGGAGTGAAAGCTACAGGATGAGCAGGGGGCCAGGAGGACAGGACGTGGTGGCAGAAAGTTAATACGTACAGCTGCCCGCTGTTTGTTTGCAACTGAAAAGTTTATTAATAACCAACATAAGGCGAACCCCCTAAATACAACAATTTTATTTATATCATTTTTATTTTAATTAAAAGTCCGCGCACACACAAATAACAAAACAGAAAACAGGCAAAAAAAATAACCAAAACGGAATACCACAAAAAAGCAAATGTAATTATATTTGAACAGCATGCGAAATATGTTTTAATTTATTAAATTAAAGTAAACGCAAAACAACAACCAACACCAGCGAAATAAATATATGTGCATGTTCGTATATGTATAATAAACTGAGATGAAGGCGAGCAGCGAGCCACAAACGGGCCCAAAGCTATGTCTATATGTAAGTATTCGCATGTAAGCATCGTCACACGCGGCGTATGCGTAATGTGCGCACAGCAAAATCAACGTTATGCAAATTTTAATGCGGGCATAAGGCGGAAACTCGCAACGCTTGGCTTTCCTTTCCATTTTTCGTTTCCCACTCGGCAGCTGAGTAAAGTTGTTCTCCGCTCGCTTTACAGGATATGCAAAGTTTACCGAATGGAAGGACAAAATGAACGATGATGCAGATATTGAAGAGATAGATGCCAAATTAGATGAAAAGAAGTAGTGCTTGATGTAACCAAAAAACCATTTGTCCGACTCGATAGATACCACGGTTTGGTCAAATTAATAGTTCAAAGTTGGGTTTTTTTCATGTATCTGTTGGCCCGACATGATCCTTAAGAGCAAGGTGGGGCAAAAGTAATCACCATGTTGGTCAACAAAAGCAATTGAACATCGAGTGACTATTTCTGACCCACTTTGTATGTATAATTTTAAAAGAGAAAGTATAAATTGGCTTAGAAAATGCTTCATTTTACTTTCCAATGGTCTTTTTGTCATATTCACTTTAAATTTAAAAATTGTGTCCTTCCTGAGAATCCTAAAATTCCTGGTTCTTTGTTACAATCCATCAGATACAGGGTATACCTTTGTATATTCAGTTTCAAGAGAAGTTTTCCTTAGGGTTTTCTTTGTTGTTATATTTACATGTGTGTACACACATACATACATATAAGCGAGTATGGCGCGAAATTACATTTGTTTCACACACACACACACACACACACATGTACGCACACATAGAGAAATAATCGCATACTGTATGAACAAAAAGCTTATTAAGTCATATTAAAGTCCAAGTACAACCAATTTGATAAAAAACAACAGCAACTGACAGGCAGCCGACATGGCGCATGGAAATGTTTTTAAGCACAGTTTTATGCTCACATTTGGTATTAATGTTGATAGCAAATGACAGAGATCGGCGCAGCTCTATATATATATATATGTAAACATGTAACTCGACATACTAAATATGAATGAAAGTGGCAGCAGGTGGCTTAATAACACATGGCGGATTGCATTTGCGGAGGGATAAAATGGTGTAAGCCGCTCCCTTGGCAGTTCAATTAGAATTTATTCGCTTGTACACGCGTGGCAGGGGGGAATATTGAGAGAGTGTTTTTTAAAACACAAATTTACAACACTTACTCACTTGTGCACAGTGGGTAGAATGTTTAACACTCACTGTGGCAAAGCCACCTGATCCAATTCGGTTGAATTTGTACTCCTCTCTAAAAGGGATAATCCATTTGTTCGCTTTTCTTAAATAAAAAGCAATTACAGTAAATATTTGGTACAATGCACTTTTATGAAACTAATACTAAATATAAATAAAATTTAAAAAATCGCTTCAAAAACGAATATGTATTATAAACGTCCCCTATATGCGCAATGTGAACGTTCACTCTATTCCCAAATGGCATCTCTAGTCTTTGTGATATATGGGCCCTGTTCGTGTTATCGGTTTTTGAACACACTTAGAATAAGCGAAGTTGGAAGCAAACCGTGTTTTAGCAATAAGTAATTAAATCTAAAAATAAATGAGCAATCCTTTGGGATTTTTCAAGAAAAACCAGAGAATATTACAGTAACAAATAATGTTAAAAAATCAAAAGAGCTAACTTTACCATTTTTGAAATTTCTATACCCGTGCATTTCATTATTATTAATTATTAGACAACGGTGAATTAACTATCTTTTAAGCAACTCTCGACAATAAGCATTTATTTTTTCCTTTTCTTATTTAACTTCAATTAGAAAAAGTGTCATTACGTTTCTTCTTTTTTCTAAAGTAAAAACTTTTTATTAAAATTTCAAATTTGTTTCTTTTAATTTTGTCTAAAATACCAGGAAACATAATGGATAGATAAAAAACAAAAGAATTACTATTTTCTATACTATTCTATAAAAAATACATTCTAAGCCGACACTTTAAGTCGACAAAAAACCAAACAACTAACAAAAGATTTTTTTTTAAGTTTAAATAAACATTTAACTGAAAATTTATTATTCAAAATCAACACTTTAGAAAATTTGTTACATTTTGGCATTTAATCCCACCCTAAAAATAGTCAGGAGTTTTTTTCTTTATTTTATTTGTATCATTTTGTAATTCCCATTTTCGATATTTCTAAGTAGAGATGACAAAGGATTTGAGCACCTAGCTAACACCAAATGTACTATCAAAATTATTCAGTAAATCATACGAATAACACACGATATTCTAAGCAGACATGAATTCAAATTATTTGACAATAATATGAATCTGGCGCACCAAATGCATGATAAAACAGATACAATTCAATTTGATTCCCAATTCATGATACCAAGGCCAGTGCCAGTTGATGCTGCAGTAACCAGTTGGTATGCTAAATGCTGCAATGCAGCAAATATATATACCTACGTACATTCGATATCAGACACCAGGCAGGCAGCTCACACAAGCTCAAACCGCATCAAAATGTGGAGGGGGGCGGGGCATGTATAACAATTTTCGACACAAATATATGTGGTAGAAAAAGTTGCCAACTTTCGATTTTTTCCACCGTTGGCATTTGCTTTATTACAGATATTTTGTGGGCGTTAGCTTGGACAGTTCCACATGCGGGAGGTGGAGGAGGAGGAGGAGGTGGTGTGGCACCATGCACTACAAAAATTGGCACTGGTGCTTTATTGCCCCAGTTTTGTTCGTCGCTTTTGCTACTGGGTTGCGGTTGCCAGCAGGCGCCAGTTGCTGCACCTTGACACTTTTGCAATTGTCGCATGGAAATTCTATTTTCATTTTTCCTTTTCCTTTTTTTGTGTTGTTGCTGCTCAATTTGTAGTTGGATTTTGAAACTTTTTTTTTTCTGGGTATACTCTTGCAATAGAAGTAATGCAACTTTCATCAGATGTTTGTTGCAGGTTGAAATCATTGAAGTATATAAAAACTCACCACTGAAAGTTTTCGGCAATTAAAGTTCAAAAAAGGGATAAAATCAGCAAAGAATAAATAGCTTCATTTAATGGGTGCCGAATTAACTTAAAGCAAAAAACATAAAAGACTTTTTGACTATTTTTATGAGGTTCTAAACAATGCTTTCGAATAATTGTGAGGACAGGTCTCTCTAACTAGATTTCATACATCTCTATCAATATATTTGAAATTCCATCTATATATAACTCAGAAAGGAAGAGTATACATAGTTCTGTACGTTCAAATATTAGACCCGCCCTTTGGGTATTTTATGATAGTGGAAAAACTATTTCAACGTCCATGTGGCCCAAGCTACTTCGAATTGCGTGGGCAAGTGTTATGGACTTTTCCTTGTTGTTCAATGAATAAATCATGGAGCATTTTTTTCCCCTTTATTTTTAGTTTGTATGAAATTTTGGCAATTGGGAATTTCTACAAGATATGGGCCAACTGCAGTGAAAATGTTTTATTTTCGTTGATTTTTGTTTCAAACAGATTATTTGAAGCTTTGGTTGATTTTTGAGAACTCTGCTCAACTGACATCCTATTTGCTATTTAATTTTTATAGAAGGACTTTTTCGAACAATTAAAAAGAAATGTATCAGACTGCCATCGTGTGACTTTAAGCCATTTCGATTGTGTTCCTTGATTAAAGGCATTGTCACATCATGAAAAATGAACACACTTCCCATTAGGTAACCGAATTTCTCATTAAAACACCACACGAAGTGGTAAAACTCAATCTGATTTGCTCATTTATAATACACCAGCTAAGGTAGCATTGCATTAAATCAATATTCGATGGTAAATCTCTCTGACTGTTTGCCTATCTACGGTTATGGCTCTATATGTATCAGGTATGTGTGCGGTATGTTCTGTTCATTCACTAAATTATAAACTTTCTTCCGGCAGCTGCGACGGGTGTGCTGCATAATTACGAACACAACCGAAAATTAATGAACTCTCCAGTGCATGAAGGAGTGAAGTGGTGAAGAGGTAAAACGGAAGTCCTGGCACCGCATAAATATTGCACACTCATACTCACAGAGCCAGGCGGCTGAGATAAGAAGAGGGCGGAAGAGGCACAGAACAAGACACAGATACAGATACACCCGCGGCTCGAACTTTTCGCAGTTCGAATTGATGAGTAAAGCCAAAATTATGTGAAAGGGCTTGGATGGGATGGCTGGCTGAAAGTTTTTGGCACGTTCTCATGCTGTTGCCGCAATAATTTCTCAGTTTCTCGGTTTCTTCATATACGTATGTATGTATACATATATATTCTTTAGCCAAGTCACGAAAGTTGCTCATTACGCACAAAAGTTGCTGCGAAATTCGCATTCTGATTCAATATTAATAACTTGTCGGGGAATGTCGGTTTATGAGTTCGTTCTGTCGAAATGTTTGCACATTTCTCATTAAACTTACGCATATATCACGCATACGCCGCATTGTGCACAATTAGTTGCAGTTTACCACACACTCTGATCCCCTCGCCCCCTCCCCCGCCTCAGTCAACTCCAACCTAATGATACTTAATGTGTAAATCATTATAATAAATTACATGATGCTAAAACGAGCGAGTGAGAAAGATGAAGACGAAAATAATAATAATAATAATAATGAAAATCCGCATAATGTGTGCCCCGACATGGAAGACAAATAAAAACAAAAAGCAAAGCCAAGGGGCGAGTCCTTATACACGCATTAGACATAAAGACCATAGACATTAGTGCGCATAATGAAAAGTATTTCCCTCTAAGTGCGTCACTACAGACACATGACGATGCTAATCATGATGATGCAGCAGCAGCAGATGATGATGATGACGATGATGAAGCAAAGTCAACCACTACATCAAAAATGAGCCAGACCAAAAAAAAAATGGCGTCCACCCACAGCGCTCCACAAGTTATGAAAGCTTTGCGCCCTAACCACCCTCAATTTTTTGCCCCCCAATCAGCTGTTTGGCCAACCCACCAACAGCTGTTCATCACAATGTTTTGGGTAATTCTGAAGCATCATTCTCCCCCCAAAAATAACCCAAAACATGCAGTCAAAAGGATGCTGTGCGCATGGCACAGAGAGAGTCCTTCCCTACACTCTCAGTTTTTATAGCAACGCAAAAGCTCTTGCGTTTTTTATCTGAGCGAGGATGCCGAGATTCGTTTCGGTCCACGATGACGCCAGTAGCGGAGCAACTTTGAAACGTTACGGTTATCTTCGGTTCTCAAGAGCGCGTCTCTCAGTCCATTTAATTCGAACTAACTCAACTCAGCTCGGACTAGTTAGAGAGCAGTTCGAACGTGGCGGCAAACTGCATAATTCCGGTTCACTTTGAACAAAAAGTTTCCATTGTTTAAAAACTAATTAAAGTGAGTTTCTGTTTTTGCAAGAGAGAAAGTGTAATTACTTCAATTGTATCTTGAGAATAGAACTGCAACAATATAATGACTGTTTGAATAAAACATTGATATCGTCGAACAATTGGATTATTAACATTATAAAGTAATCAAATAAATATACATTAAAGCTGCAACAAATAATGTTCTATAAAACATTTAACATCATTTTTGGATTGTTATTAAATTAATTGCCCTTCGTTTCGATTTGATATAAACATATTGGAGGGGCAAAAATATAACCTTTGAAATTCTAGTTCTTATTTGTGTCTACCAATTTCTTAAATTATCGATGCCTTTTGTGTGTTTATATGCCTAAAAATGTGACTTTATTTTGGCAATTGTTTCATTCAGAAGTGTCTGGAAACATCTCTGTCATCTAATGAATAAATAATGCTATGATTTTTTAATAATCGTTCTACTGAGTCCAGACACTCATGTTTTAGTATTAAATTTAAAATTATGAAAAATGTAAATTCTTTTATGTGAATTTGCATATATGAGTTCAGTGAATTGAAAATAATTTATAGATCACGAAAAATATTCGCCGCGCAAAATGTTATTCTCTATTAACTTTAAATGAAAATTGTTTTAAAAACAATTTACTATAAAAACGATATAAAATTGGATTTCAAGTAATACTTTATGAATAATGAAAAATAAAATTAAGTTAAGGAAAGTTTATATTTATTTTTAATGAGTTTGTGTGGCATTACTAAACTGAATAGGTCATGAATATAATATATATATATATATAATATACACATATATGTGTATGCAATATATATAATATATCTATGAATATTTGCCATATATATAAATATTTAGGTTTTTCGATCAAATTTTTTCGTTTTTAATTACAATTTTCAAGATTTTCTTTTTCCACTGGAAAGATATAAAAGTATTTAAAGATTGAGTAAGATATCTTGCATTAACGAGTCCTTGTGGGAACTTCTTCTTTGTTATCTTTTAGTTGATATTGGAAACAAAATTGGATGATTGGAATCAAGGCTTTCTAGGCTATAGATTATAGTTTCCAATAATAATAGGAAATAATATTATTAATTGTGATTCATACTTAGTTTTTTGGAATTTAGTGCTTGTGATTTAATTACTTACAAAAGAGAAAGCAAACTGAGACTTCTTCCGAAAGTTAGACTCCAAAATTAATAATTCTTGAAAGGATAAACTCTAAATAGAGTCGTGTATAGGAAGCAAATGAATATCGGTTAAACACATCTTGATAAATGCTTCTTTATTGATACTAAAATAAAATAAAAGGACATTTTGAAATATGTTGTTTCTAATTTAAATTTTCAATTTAATGAAAAACATTTAAAAATTTATAAAATAATTTTTAAATTAGTCTAAACATTGAAGGCTATGTAATATATTGCATTATAATTACATATATTAAGATTAGCATTTGTTTGCGCTTTAGTAAATCCTGCATAATGCTTAGAAAACCACAGAAAACCTTTTACCACATTCAATTAAATATTGAATAAACAAATTTATCAAAATATGTACTTACCATTTTATAGATACTTCATAGTTTTCCTTTTGCTTACATTTTGAAAATTTGCTACCGTTTAACCCCACAGTGGTACCAAATATAGTCTGAATATCTATCAAATGTGAACCCACTTTGCATTCAATACGCAAAATTTTGCTTTATTTCAAGGTAAACAACCTTTTGCATGTTCTTCTGATAATTCATCTAGTGAAAAGAGGAACCGAAAAACACAAATAGCAAAACAAACATAGTAAAATTCATGAAAAACAAACAAGAAAAATAAATTTTAAATAAAACAACACCCACAAACACACGCACACACACACACACACACACACTGATAAAAACAAGAGAAAAAGTGCAAACACAAAAACGAGAGCACAAAAAAGTGACCCAAACAAATAACTTGAAATTAAATCGACAGTCAAACTACAAGGGGGAAAGACTACCACAAGTAAACGATAGTGTTCCAAGAGCAAGAGAGATAGACCGAAAGAGAGAAAGTTAGAGAAGGAGAGAGAGAGAGATAGCGAGAAGGAGGTGGGGACTGCTGGCGGACAGTGTACGTGCCTTTCCTTTTTAAAACTACATCAAATAACATTTACTAGCAGAAGCTGCTACCAACCAAACCTCCCAACCTCCCAACCTCCAGCCCCCCTCAGCATCTGAAGCTAACACTTGAACCTACGACCCGCCAACGACCTTCCTTCTGCTGTTGCCATTGCCTCTTTTTTTTTTTCTCTGGCATTTCAAGTGCCGCGCACAAGGGCTTCGATTTCAGCTGTGGAAAATGAGAGCGAGTGGTGGGTGGGTGTGTGTGTGTGTGTGGGTGGGTGGGTGTGTGTTGGTGACTTGGTTTATGTTGTCACCCCGGCGAGGTAACCGGCAACCCCTAAGCGCTTCACTTTACATAGCAAAAACTAGAAGATTGTAGAGATTAAGCTCCCGCCAACCGAACCCACATCTCTCCATCTCTCCATTTTCTACGTCTTCTCGCTATCGTCATCTCGGCGTTCTCTTTCACTGTGATTTGTATGCGTTGCCTTCGTTTGGCCGGGTTAATGTTGGCTTTGCCCCCGTCCCCTCTCCCCTCTCCACCCGTGTATGTGTGTTGTTGTGGGTGGCTGTTTGTGGCGAAACGCCTTAGAGTTGACTCCACCAACAACATTTCGCTTATCCTCATTCCACCTACCACCTCATCATGCCTAGCGGCATACGTTTTACACCAAAAACCTACGTAGCTACTTTCTTTACGCCCCCACCCCCCCTCTTCACCATCGACACCCCGAAACATCATCCTCTTTTTTGCTCTCTATGTGTGTGTGTGTGTGTGTGTGTGTTTTTGGCGTGTTTGTGGCATAAAAATAAAGATAAATGCGAGTTCTTTATAACATAGCAGCGTGGAACACTTTGAAATGGCGCCACAGATCCAAGCACAGTGGTTCAAATTGCCTCAATATGGGAAAGAGAAAGGAATGATGGGTGAGAATTCTCAAGTTCCTAGAAAAAGTTCAAAAGAGAGAAGCTTCCATTTCTTAAAAACTCAAAATGCTGTTCTTTTTGGTCCAAAAATTCCTTCACGTTACGTTTTACACCCGAAAAACCACTGTTTGTCGCACACCTTGCTTTCGAACCGACTTCTCGTGGAGGTTGGGGTAGTTGGTATCAAAAAACAGTCACAGGCAGGCAGGAGCAGTGGCAGCCGAAAACTTTTGGGTGGTATACACAGAGAGTTTTTGTCTAGACCAGGCCAAGAGAGAGAGGCTACCAAGGGCGGGGAGTAGGAACGTTGTAACAGCACTTCGGCAATGCGTTGCTTTCTCTGTGCGGTAGCTGCGGTTGCGAGTTTTAGATTTCTAGATATACTTTTGTATGTATAATTTTTTTTTTGTCCCTCAAAAATGCGACCACCTCACTGGAAATAAAATGTGAAAAAAAACACCAACCAGATGATAAGATAAGGCAAGGCGCCGATTTCAAGATATCCTATAGCAAGGTAGGAGGTATGCAATTTATTATTTAATTAAAATTTTTAAGATTGAATACATTTTCCTAGATGATGGAGGAGGATGATGAAAATGGGCTTAGGCTAGTCTTTAGTATAGGAAGTTAATAAGTCTAGACACTAAATTTAGAGGTTTCTTATCTTTTAAGACTTTAAGTTTTTTTTTTGAGGACTTCTTTTAGCTTAGCTTCGATGGGTACAATATATCCTTTTGAATCTATTAAAAGAGATGGACTCGTCTATTGTGTGAGCGGATTCCTGTTGCTTTAAAGATTTTAGTATTTAGGAGAAGGCACATATCTGAAATAAACATAAAAACAGAGGAAATACTATAGCGTAATATTTAAAAAAAGAAAATTAGAAACTAACATACAATTCCAATTTCACCTGTTTTACTCCTACTTTGAGTAGATGAAAAGATGAGTTGAGATATATTTAGATGCCCTCGTCTGTCCACATCCACATCCATCTCACTTATGGATTGTGCTAATATACCCTATTATAGGATACATGCACCACATTCCAACTGAGAAAAAAGTAAAGGAAAAGCTTCGGCTTTGCATATAGCGAAAAACGTTTTCGCTATGTTTATCTACATTGGCCCATCTCTGGGCCAGTGTCCCTGCTAGTGTGTGTGTGTGTGTGTGTGTGTGCGTGGGTGTGTGTTGATATTAGCGCTTCTTTATGGCTCTAAGTGTAAGTGTGTGAGTCTGTGTGTGTGTGTGTGTGTGTGCCACGCTTCGTCGCATTTTAAATTAGGCTTCATTATACCCTTGCAAAAAGGGTATATTAATTTTGGTCAGAAGTGTGCAACGCATAGAAGGAGCCATCTCCGACCATATAAAGTATATATATTCTTGATCAGCATGACAAGACGAGTTCAAATCCGTCTGTCCGTCTGTCTGTCTGTCTGTCTGTCTGTCTGTCTGTCTGTCTGTCTGTCTGTCTGTCTGTCTGTCTGTCTGTCTGTCCGTCTGTCTGGATCAACAGCTTCTCCTCCTAGACCGCTATAGCTACAGAGCTGCAATTTTGCACGAAGTCTTGTATATATTGCAGGCATTGTATATCTCGGATTCATCTGGATCGGACGACTATATCATATAGCTCCCATAGGAACCGTCGGTCGAAAATAGAGTTTTAGATCAATAACTTCGTTGTTTTTCATCTGATTGTTATAAAACTTAACATTTGGCAGTTTACTATACATCTTTACGTCCTTGCAAAATTTGATCAAGATCGGACTACTATATCATATAGCTCACATAGGAACAATCGGAACAAATATAGTTTTGCTTCTAAAAACTTTTTTGTTTCTATTGCGATTATCACCAAACTTAGCAAATAACATTTGCACATAATAAATTATAATCCTGCCAAATTTGATCAAAATCGGATTACTATATGATATAGCTGTCATACAAACAGATGGAAAAATTGCATACTGCAGCATACATATATCTACATACATACATATGTGTGCGTGCCGTGCTATAGCGTGTAGATAAGGGTTTTCACACAAAAACCCTTTCCATTTTGCGATCTCCATTTAGGGATTGAGTAACGCATGAACTTGCAAGGGTATACAAACTTCGGCATGGTCGAAGTTAGCCCGGCCTTCTGGTTTTTATTTCTATTTACTTTTAGTCTTGTTCTGTGAGTCTCTCTCTGTCTCTCTCTCTCTCTCTATTGCATCTGTGTTTACGCAGCAAAGTTTTTTTTTACACTCTCTTACAGCAGTCGCCCTTTACGTTTTTCTTTCGCTTTTGTTGTGTTTATTTTTCATTTTCACTTTTATTATTGCAACATCTCTACAATATTTTTGTTTATGCCTCTGTTTATTTGGGCTGCGCCAAGTAAAATGTTTGATTTATTTTTTTATTTGCCAATGAACGTGTTTATTTATGGTGTTTCGCCTCCTGCATTCCCTTCCTGCCGCATCCTCGCGTCGCGTCGTTCCTTTTTTCTCTCGCTTGGTTGGGTTTTTTCCTCCTTTTAGCTTACTCTTGCTTTTTACCCATTTCATATGTTTGTTATTGTAAGCTGCAGTAAATTGGAAATTTCTCAAATAGCTTGGGTGTGTGTTTTATTTGGGAATTAGCTTTGTGAGCAAAAGATTTATGCAAATCGTTTTTTTTGGCTGGAATACTGCAAACAAAAACACAAAAAAAAGTCATTCAATTATTTTAAAAGAAAAAGATAAAAGTTGGTGAGCTGAATTGAAATCTATAATCTCAATAGCGATCAATTTGATAATTGTATCAAATATTCTTATCTACATGTGCTAAGTATCCATCTGTGGTAGAGTTTCCAATTTTTTCCAAATATTCTATTAATTTTTGGATGATTTATTCATTTTAAGTTTGGAAAGGAAAGTTTAAGACTCAGAATTAATTGATGAAATAATATTTTCATGAACATATTCGAAGTAGAAAACTGCCAAAATACAATTAAATCTCTTTACGATGAAGACACATTCCCTGTAGCCTTTATTTAGTTTGTTGTTCAAAAGTTTCTAATAGAAAATGCATTCTTATTCTTGTTTACCAACATATTTTACGCAAATGAACTAACTAACTAGAAACAATCAAAGCAAACTGAAGCTTGTTTAAATCTTTTCTATGTTTGCTTATTCTGAATTAGTTTTAATCCACAAACTAAGATCAAGTGAATGTCCTAGAAAAGTCCTTTCAATATTCTTTCATTTAAGCTATCATTTTTTTTAATAATCTAATAAAATGCGGAGACCCTGAAGACCCACAACAAATTATGTTCCTGGAACAAAACATGATTGAAATATCAGGAAAACTCTTTGAATGCCAGCGTTTTTCTTGTTTTTCTTGTTTTTCTTGTTTTTCCCAACATGAAGAGCAGGCAGTAAAAATCATTTGAATGGTTTAGACTACAGAAAAAGAGCTCTCAAAAGACCGCTTCATAAGCCAATGCTCGGCAGGAATTTCGCCAACTAAAATATGAAATTCCCCCTCTTCTTGCAAATCTGTTATCCCAGTTTTTATATTTTCCTGTTTCCTGTGTTCTCTCCCACAAACAAACAAACCAGCAAAAAGAAAAATAACACAGAAAAACAGAAAAATAAGGGGGCAATTGAAGGGAAAAGAGGAAAAAATTCTGTTTCACTTATCGGGACTTATTTTCGTCTTTGACTTTAAGGTGACTTTAAATACCAAAACCTTGCCGAAAAGAACTTAAGCGGATTTCGTTTCGTTTGTTTGTGCTTGAGCGGAGTCTGCTAGAGTCCTCCCCTTAACCACCTCCCCTCCCAAAAAAAAAAAAAAAGACCCTTATGTTGTTTGCCTTCGTCAAATTTTTCGTATGCTATTAACTTTTCCCTTTGAGTTTTTAACTTTAATATGCTCGATCAGCAGCTCTTTAAACATTTGTCCATTCGGCGCAATCAACAGTTAAATTATTTGTCACAAATATTTCACTGGGTTGCGATTGGAGTTGGGGTTGAAATTGGAAACCGCTTTACGTAAATACACATGGCACATTTCAATATAACACAACCACAAAGTCAAATTGCATGAGTTTTAATTAATTTCGTCATTACAATAATTAATTGAATGCCAGGCCAGGGATGGCGCGCAGCTGCAACAAATTGCAATATATTTCCCAGCTACTTAGTTGGGGCCACTGAATACGATATGTGTGTAAATATATTTACACAAATATGTATACTACATAATGTTCATGTGTAGGAGTGAACTTTTCGTGCTTGTGCATTCAACTAGATATGATTTATGGCCACCCAACAACCAGCTCATAAATAATTAAATGCGTACAAAATTCCTCGGGGTAAGAGTTGCAATCGACTTGCAATGCTTACTCGTATTCGGCAGGACTCACAAGAACTGAAATAAGTTTATATGTAACTTAGGTCGAAAACAAAATGACTAACACTAGCTAGAAAGTTGCCAATTTAGTCTGTTAATTTACAGATAATTTATATTTGAGTCGCGATTGATATACGTTCAAAATCTGTTAACTTAAATTACGTACGCGTGTCATAATCGGTTTAAGACTGAAATCTCTTACAAGAAACTAGGGCTGCAGAAATATCGATTTTTTGCTAGATCGATATATCGATATTCTGTATGGGTCCCACATCGATGTATCGATTTTTTTTATCAAAATTTGTTAACTCCCAAAAATTTGAAAAACAAAGTTCCTATTGTAGTAGGATATGCATAGTATCCTAAGGTATATAAAACCCTAATGTAGTTAATAGTCCTAAGGTCTCAAAGTATTAATAATCGATTATACGATAACGAATAAGATATATCGATATCGCTTATGCTTCAGCTGATATCGATAATAGAGACAACTCTTAAGCTCACTTCCTTCCGACGAGCTGCAGGCGAAAGACGAGTTTAATATAATAAAGCTAAAACAAATAATAATCGACCCATCCGACACAAACTAATTTGACTACAACACTATCTAAAACAAAAGATAAATTTCTTATTTAAATCATAGTTAACACAAGTTTCATATCCTTAAAATACTTAAAAACGATGACTTTATTTAATGAGATCATTCTTTTCCAATAATTTTTATTAATGAAAAACAGCATGTCTACGATTTAAGGCAACACCTTTTCTTCTTAACGATATTTCCAGCTATGCTGAACATTCGTTTAATCTCTAAGGACGTTGCTGGGACGCACAAGAACTTTTTCACGCTTTTTTAAAATACCAAATAAATATCAATATCGAATTTAGCAGCAACGTTCTTTTCGATATTGGTGACAACTTCGATGTATCGTTTTCATATTGATATTATTAAACTTACACCGCAGCAATATACAAAACTCCATCTTATCTCGATCCAAGTGATATAACGACCTACCACAACTGAGAAACTGTCATAGCACTACCTGTGCGATCTTTAAGATTTTGAGCTTGTGTTTGCCAGCTTTGGTTCTTGATGCGCCTATAAATAGCCATAAAATCTCTTTCGCCTATGACTCACACTTGACATATCCTGGAGGGCTTAAAGCCATGCTGATAAATCTGTCACACATAAAGAAGCACAGCGAACGACGACGACTCCCCACACCAGAGCTACATGCATTTCAGGCCACGCCCACTTAAGGAAGAATACACACAAAACATGAGTCTAATTCATGAGGCAACGCATTGCCTTGCCTTCAGTTTCCTTGACAAACTACACATTGTGCCATAGATAAGCCAGCAGAAGAGTGAATGAATGAGTGAAAGAATGAATGGATGAATGAATGGGTACATGAATGGATGGTTGGCTTAGAAAGAGTCCCTTAGTTTGTCCATTGGTTGCCTCTGTGCAATGAACTGTGTGTTGTGTCTCCTTAACTGCCCAGAATCTAAAGCGACTCACCAAGACAGAGATAGAAAGAGAGAGAGAGAGGGAGAGAGAGGAGTAGCCGCAAATCAATTTGGACTACAAGTAAATCTTCATGGGACTTAAATATCATTGTCGTTTGTCTGTGCCTTGACTTGCCTCATCTCTGCTGGGTCCTATTACGTATTGACAGTTTGGAGCAGCAGGCAATTAATTCATTTTTGAATCAAATTCAATTTTCATTAAGCTTTTATTAAGCATCAAATTGTTTCTAATTGCTGTTTTATTTCTTTGGCAACTTTTAACTCAATTTGAGTAACTAATTGCCAAGAATTTACCATATTTTCGATTACCATTTTGATTAAATCGAGAATCGTTTGCTCATTGAACAATTGATTTGCCAGCAACAGGAATGTTTTGTGTAAACTTTGTCAATTACAAATATTTCAAATTTTGTAGCATACTTTTTTGGGCGTCTCTATGAAATGAATTGGTTTCATCAAAGCAATTTATGAAACAAAAATAACAATGTAAAGTGTCAAACGTTTTACAAAAAGAACAAAAATATAGTTAAAATTCTCTCAAGAGTTTTGAGGACTTAAATAAATTTTATAGCATACAGTTTCGGGCAAACCTTTTTGTCAACTTTCGGTTATTAGCTATAAATCATTTTTATGTTTCACAAAATTCGTCACAGATTTCATGCAAACTTTCCACAGTATATGTGCACAATATATTTTTATGTTCCCTAACCAAATTAAATCTTTGCATATATTTCATTTCACAACCAAACGCCCAACAAAATCAACAATAGACGATTGTGGACGAAAATAAAATATGACAGCCATTTTTCAACCAATTTATTGTTATATTTTGTGGACCATTGGCAATTACCAAAAACGAAATATAGCATACAATAGATTTTTATAATAAATTTGTTTTTTCATTGATAAACCTGTTTGCCAATTACAGATTTTGCCTAGTCATGTACCAGTAGAAAAAGAGGAAAACAAATTCAAGCATTATAAAATATTCATAAGGCAAAAAAAGGACAAACCAATTTCCAAAGCAAAATGCTGAAAATCTGCATTTTTACATTTGTAATTGTGGCAGCAGCGGCAGCGGCAGCAACTACAATTGCAACAGCGACAACAACAACAACGTCAGAAAGTCAAACCATAACAAATGACTTGGCAGCCAGCAGTAGCCACGCCCATCAGCCCACCACCCCAAGCAACGCCCATGCCGCGTCGCTGGTGGTCACAGAAGCCTCAAGCGAAATGAAGCATAACCAGACAACGATGAAAATTTCAACGGAAATGCAAAAGGAGTCAACGGATGCGGGAGGGAATGATGACGCTGGTAGCTCCACCTCGACCTCAACCTCAACAGCCACGCCCACCACAACGGCCACAACCAGCACAACAACAACAGCAGCAACAACATCGTCATCATCATCGAAGTTAATGACAACAACTTTGCCATTCTCCACTCCATCTCCACCCCTGAGCAGCATTAAGGACGCACTGCAGCGTCTCAAATTGAGCGAAATGCCAGCAACAGCAACCACAACAACAACAACAACCACGACAACATCAACAACAACAACCGAAGAACCTGAGGAATTCACCTCCCCATTGAATATACAAATGCAAGCAGCTGCCTCATATCAAGTGGCCGAAACCCTAGCCGATCTCAATGAGGAGGAACGCGCCCGCTACGATGCCATGTTGGCCCAACAGCCCACAGCCAGCAAATTGAATATTGTTGATTTGTATCCGCTTAAAATCGAGGATATACAACCCATAATAGAAACCGATAACGAGGAATTGCTGCGACAGCGCACCATCTTCACGCAACCCGAGAATCTGGAAGAGTTCCGTCAGAATCTAATGCCAAATGAAGTGGAAATGATGATTGGCAACGAGCAAGTGGATGATAAGCTGCTGCCGCCTCTGGCGAAAGATAAATTGACAACGATGCCAAATGATTTCGCAGGCAAACTTTTGGCAGATCAAGATGATTTAATAACCGAAATTGAGAACAAATTTCAATTGCATGAAACGACCAGCAGCAGCACCACCAGACCAACGACACCACCAACACCAACAACCACACCACCAACACCAACTCTGTCGCCCTTCCTGCTCCAGCCTGGCGATATTTTCATAGACCGTCGTGTTAAGAAAAGTTTTGAATTTCCCCTGCAGCATCGTGCTAGCGATGTGATGGCCATGCCCCATGTCGATTTCGCGAATACGAAGTTTCAAACAGACTCTATGGACACCATGGGCGATGGCGGCAAGGCAACTGGCAGTGGCAGTGGCAATGGCAGCGGTGGGGGTTCCTCAATGGCTGCGGCTACACATCCGGAATTTAGCACCACCAAATTTTACAACAGCAAAGAGTTGTACAACGAAATGTTACTTCATAATAAGCGCAAAATGATGAAAGAAACTAAGACAACACCCACAGCAGCTGGCAGCATTATAAAGTCATCCTCCGCCGCCGCCTCATCATCATCGTCAGAGGCCACAACTTTGAGTTCAACAGAGCTGAAAACAAGTCAACCAGCCACAAAGTTGCCCGTAGAACGTGTGACTTTAACTCCAGCTATGGAAAGTTTTCCACCCAGCACGGCAACGGCAACAGCAACACCGACGACGACGACAACAACAACAGCAACAGCAACTTTGAAACCAAGAAAATATCAAAAGGAGCTCAAGAGAGCCAAATTATTGCTCAAGGCTTTGACACCGCCCAAGCTCGACAACAAACTGGAAGTGGTGTCCGCCACCAAAGTCAAAATAACATCCTCAACAACAACATCAACAGAAGCAGCAGCAGCAGCAGGAACAACAACATCCACACCTCCAGCAGTATTGGAGACTCACCACTTGGCCACTATGGACACTGCTAATCCCACAAAAGCGGCCTCAAAGCCAATTGCCCGGCCGCGTATTTTAAGTCGCCTGCAGGAGAAAATCAATTCACTTGAATGTGAGATACAAACGGTTCCACAGGATTCGCATCTGTGGCGTGGCAATGAAACCCATGAATTGCTTCTGCCCATTGTGGTAAGTAAAACTCGATACGTAGAGCTTTTGTCAAAGACAAACAAACAATTGGAATTGTATTAAGTTCTTATCATTAGTAGACACGAATTGAATTGAAGAAATGAACCAGACAAGCCCACAGCACACAGGGCGTATGCGTGTTATTTGTCTTAAGCGGGTTAAGCAATTAGCTGCGGTTAAATAGAGTGGGAGCTGGCTGGCTGGTTGGCAAAGAGAGCACAAGTATCGCCACATTTACATAATACGCCTGCTAATTAGTATGGCAGAAGCTTAGTTTTTGGTTGCTCTTAGCTCTGGCTTAAGTAAACTTACTACCAAAATGAATAGTTTACTGAAGCGCAGGGATTATGTATACACACAACGGAGAAATGAAAGTTCCTAATGAAAATGCTCATACTGATTGATGGCAGATTAATGTGTATTCAATCATAGAACCATATTTGGATTTGTCTACTTATACGTTTTCTTCTCTCTACTGTGGGCAATGTAATTTAATGTATCTAAGGTTTCTACAAGTCTCTTATAGGACAAAATTGGTTGGAACTTTTCATAAATTTAATTCTCTTTACTTGGTTAAATACGTTTTCTATGTGGTAATGTGAGTTGGGAGTTGGGAGAGTTCTTTTTCCAATTTGTTTCAATAGTTGAGATGAGTATTTGATTCAAGAATTATTTTATAATCCAAGATGTCAGATAGGAGTATAATATATTTATCTTAATATGCCTATAGCTCGCATGATAACAATTACCTCTCGCACGACGTGGATTAATAGGGACAGATTTGTATTTTCTTTATTCTATAAAATAAGCAAGACGAGAGACTGTGAGTGTAGCTAAATAAATCTATCTAGTAAAGTATCTAGTAATCTGAGAGATTATCATAAGTAAAAACTTAGATGGTTGTACCATTTGTCTCACAGAATATAGACTCTGATGTCTTATTTGGTATAAACTAAGGTAAAATGACAAAGTCTTTAGAAGGCTCAGCACGCTTCTTCGAAAGATGCCACAAAACTTAACACACTGCTTGCTCTAAGCTCCGTTTCGAAGGACACTTTGCTCCTTACAATACTGACAACTTTTATCTGCGGCGACTTAGTATTTTATCTACCATAATCCTCCTTTCCACTTGCGCCGCACTTCTAATAATATTAAGCAAAATAAAATAATCAGCATCAAATTTCATTTAACATATCCTTTTTCGATTTGCGATTATAAGCAAACCTCTTAGAAATAGAATGCATTTATCTGCATATACCAGCAAATAGATTGCCTATAGCAAATAAATAAATTTTTACTTGCTTAAAATTTAATATAAAATTGCAAATAAAATGAGACAGAAAAGAAGGTAAAGAAGTCAAATTGATATAATAAATTGAACGAAAAGTAATAATCTTAAGCCAATTTTCTTTAGAGTTTTCCTTTCTGTATCGATTTACCGTTCATTTCACTTTCTTGGCAAACGGCAAGAACAAAAACAACTCGAACATCTTTTCTTAGCCCTTTATCTATTATTCCATTCTACCAAAAACTTGTTTACTTGGCTAATTGAAAACCTTTTCCAGTTGCCAATTGTTACAAGAACAGCAAAAACAACAACAACAACAACAGCGGCTAAAAGTAAGCCAGAACAAACATAAATAAATAAATAGCAAGGCAAACAGAAAGAGGCCAAAAGACACGAAAATACACTCGTCCAAGTAGATGCCAAACGTTTCCAAATACCGTACATACATATATCTATACATATATATTCCCAAATGAACCCTAAAACGGAAAAATTTAATCCTTTTGATAACTTAGGCACAACAAGCTGAACAAGGATATTATTGATCGTCATTTGATTTGGCTATTTCCGTAACAAGTTGACCGGAAATGCGTATGCAAAAAAAAAAAAAAAAATACAAGAAAATAGAAAAGGGACAAATGGTCATAAACATGTAAAAAAAGGGTTTCATTTTCTTTATTAAATCGTATTTGTTGTTAAATCGCAACAAACGAACAACCAACCAAACTAGCAAGGGAGAGTGACGATGAGGAAAAAGGTGGCGAGGAAACTACAACAAAACAGTTGCCACCATGTGTTGGGCATATTTCGTTTTTCATGTCCTGTTTATTTTGACGTAAATCAAGCCATTTGCCTGGCCAAATCACAGACCCAAATTTTCTGCAAAACGAACAGCCAGAGCACACTGGTTCACTTTACAGCAAAAAAAAAAAAACTTCACACACAAAATCAATCATAAATCACAAAAGGAAATTGATGATTGATTTGTATAATAAGTAGAACGAAATTCTACAGCTGTTTGCATACTCATTTTAATGATTTCACAAAAGGGTATATTCGTTTGGTTGAGTAGCTTGCATCATTTTGTTTTTACTGGATCATTATTAACAGGATATCGAATATCAAATCTTATGAGTCCGAAGCAAGCAGGTCATTTTATGCTCAACAAAACTAAACCCTTGGTTAAAGACTTCAACTATACTATACACTGCTCGCCACTTGAATAGGACATCTCTTAAGTCGGGTTTCTACAGTTTATTGCTGGTAAACCAAGACATCTAGGAAAATAATGTATGTATATGTATGTATGTAGATAAAGCTTTTGTAGGCCGATGAAACCTTATGATTTGTTCTTATTTATATTATCATTGTTATATGCTAGGGTTTTTCTTTAAAAATCCTAAAAGATTACTCATTTATTCTTAGATTTAATTTCTTATTGCTAAAACAAGTTTTCTCTTCATTCTTGTCTTATTCTAAGTGTGCCCATATATCGATAACACGATCAAACCCGGGCTGTGTGGCCATATATGTAAATCACCAAGACTTGAGATGCGTTTACATCATTATTTTTCTATTGTTTGATTGTTTGTTTTGAATTTGGAATATTTTCATCCAATTTATTTTTGTATGGTTGCTTCAGCTTCAGACAGCTTTTAAAACGAAGTTATCATTTAAATTCTTAAAAATGTTACAATTTTTAGTTTAACGTAATTATAAAAGGGGTGTTCTTTTTTTTAATTCTAATTTTTTGAATTATGTCGCATGAAGTCTTATGAGCCTTGGCCTGAAATTGTTGATGGCCATTTCGTTGGCAAGTGGATTGGGATGAGCTATAAGACGATCAGCAAGTGTAACGCAATCTTTGGATACCACTTACCTTCCTGAATGTTATTCAGCCTTACACTAACTTTTCCAAACTTTCTACACAATAATTCAATTAAAGCGTTTATGATATATAGCAAAATTTATGAACAAATTTCGGAAAATGTAACCCACTGTGCGGTGTCTTAACATTTCAACCCTCAGCAAATATTTAAATTCATTTTAGATTTTCGCAACCCTTTTCGATTGAAGTTATCTGACAGACTGTTCGACTGTCTGTTCTTCCATCTAACTGTCTGTCTGTCTGTCTGTCTCTCTGATTGTCTCCATTGACTGACTTTGTTGCGAATGCCTTTTGCTTTCGTCTGCTTTGCTCTGACTTTGCGTTTGTGAAATGTTGTTTAATTAACATCAACTGTTTGCAACTGAATGCCATTAAATTTGATGGCTTGCTTTTGGGCTTCGCTGCTTTTTGTTAATAAAAATAAAAAGAAATTGATTTTCTGTTTACCTTTTGGTCAGCCAAAAGGCAGGGGTAGAAAGCAGGTGAGAGAGCGGCTGGTGGAAAGGTTCTGGGGGGCAGCTGCTTGTCCATGAATTTAATTAACGACCCAATGCTGCAGCAAAAAGAAAAAAAATATATATTAAGAAATGGCATTATGTGTATACCTTGCATAAAATTAATGCTGACTTTTTCAACTTGTTTCCGTCCTTTTTTTTCTCTGTGGCCAAAGGTAAATGAAATACAAATGCAAAAAGAAAACAATTAAAGAAAGCATTTAATACCCTGTAAGAAAAGGGAGTATACTCATTTACCAAGAGGCATATGCTACTTATTAACTAAAGAAATATTTAATCAGCAGATTAGCCACTTGATTTTCACTATGTCCACTTCGATATATAACAATCGATATCTGTGAAAAAGCAAGGGTATTCATGCTAAGGTACGTTTCAACCCCACCTCGTTTAGGGTATTCCCAAGTTTTCATTCTTTAACTTAATGTACATTCTGAATCATTTGTTTTATGCTTAAAAAAGGTAGCCAGAGAATGTTTCGAAACATTTTTTTACTATCAAAAGAAAGAAAAAACTGTGTTGGTTTAAGAGATTTCATTTTTTGCTTCCTTCTTTTTGGAGTTTAGTTTTCTTCTTTTTATGTGTTTTTATTTCGAATTGTTTAACAATTTGAAACGGAATTTAAATAGCTCAAAGGCAACTTAAGGCGAAATTGAAGAAAATATGTTGTGGGACTTATACGAACTCCGCATTTTAGCAAGAAGAAAACTTTAAAATTCTTCTTTATTCCTAGAACTGAAAAAACCTCAATATTTGTTTTATTCATAGTTCTCCTCTTTGTGTTCCGACTTCTTATCTTTCACAGTTTATGGTTATGCTGGGTAGATTTGCTGCATCTCTATTTAATGTCATGACTCTAAACGTATCTTTAAAATAAACAATGTAGTCCAATTCATATCACTTTATTAATAGTCAAACCAAACTCTATATATGTAGATATTTTTCATAAAAATGTATTCAATTTACCATTTTATTTGTACTCTCAAACAAATACGCATACATCTAACAAAATATGTGTATAAATATTTAAACATTTACACATGTATTTGTTCTGCAGCCTGACCATTAAAAATAACATAAAATGTACATTTTTATGCGAAAAATTCCAAGCCCTGGTGTCATTAAAATGCCATAAATTTGAGCTCTGACAAATCCCAGCCATTTATTTTGTATGTACACAAATACACAGCAGCAGCCAAAACTAAACCGCTTCAAATTGCACAAAAATATGCTAAAAATTTGCAGGATCGAACATAAAAAGGTCCGCCACAAAGACGAGGTTTTCTGTTCATGGCTTAAATTTTTATTGTACCGTGTGTGTTTGTTGTTCGTTTGGTCTGTGGCTTAACCCAAATTAATAAAAATTTGAAACATAAAGTGGTTCTACGCATATGTTATAAACTTTACTAATATCCCATGCGCTTTTGCCCCGGATTTTCGGGGCTGACAATCAAAATGAACCTTTTTGCACAAAGAAGTTTATTAGGTCTAGGGATTCTGCTCAGTACTTATGTAAATTTGCTTTTCGGGTAGATAACCAGGGGACATAGAGAAGAGCAACCAAAAAAAAAAAAAAAAAGGGACAACATAGGTATTAGACACTGTTAGATGTTGTAAAAGTGAAATTAGAAAAGTTGTTTAATAATTCACTTTGCCATTATCTGTATTTGGTTTAATCTCACCTCCTTTCAGACTACAGACCACTGCAAACCAGGTGAACACTGCGTACCCAATGTGCTAACCTGGCGAGGTGAGGCGGAAATCCAATCGGGCGACATTCTAATTGTTGAGATCAATGATGCCATGCTGAATCCAGCCCACGAGCCCAACAATACAAGCAGGTAAGTCAAACCAAAGACACGGAGGATGTCTTAAGGATGTCTTTGAGAAGTTTACTCTACGTACAACCGCACAACTACTTCAACTTATAGTACGTACAATGCCAAAGAATTACTCTAAGAGAAACTTCTTTAAAAAGTATCTGGACTTGGCATTTAAAGCGTTGCACCGCAACAAGCCAACCAAACTGGGCAAACTTTTACTCCTTTCTAACACTCAAAGCTGACAACTTGGCTAAGCACACACACACGCACACACACACTCACATAAGCTCACACACATATCCCTACCATATATCCACCTGAACTCACATCTAACATACAAATATATAAACTTTGCAATTTTTCAACAACACGTAGCCAGAGGACCCAAAACAGCAAAGCAAAAAACTTGTTAGAAATGAAAGAGAGACAGAAATGCAGAGAGACAGAAAACGGGGAGAACAAATGACAGAGAAAGAGAAATATGGGGACAGATGGAGCACATAGGCATAGACCTAGCAAAGGGGTTGCAAATGGGGTTTAACTAGAAAGTAACAAAAATTACGTTAACATATTAGAAGGTCCTTATGGAGTTTCGTATACGAAAACCATTGCAAAAGTAAGTTAGAAAAGAGGTTAAAAATAAATTATTAGGGAATACATTCTATTGCTTTCAGAGTTTCTCAATCTTACAATCAATTGTTGAATAATCAAGCTGATCCATGCATGATTGATCAACAAATAAAAGTCGTTAAATAAAAAGAAGAATCTGAAAAAGTTTAGTGACAGTTCAAAAGATCGAAAGCATCGAAAGTTTTTAAGAATAAAAATTAATTTTCTTAAAAATTTCAAGAAGTTTTTATCAGACTATGTTTTATTCCTTGTTCTCGATCTTCTAAGAGACTATTGAGTCGAGAACTGTAAGGTACAATACGTCATAATATATTTCTGCATCATACTATCTAAACTATAACTATTTCTGGTATATAGAACAGTTTTATTATTAGCTTGTGATTTGGATAACATAAATTTTTATCATCAGCTGTAAACTGAAATTTTAAAACGCTTTAGATGGGTCGTTATAGAGGCGCCTTGATAGTTTTTGACATGACTATTATGGGATGGAATTTAGCACCCCTTTTCTATGGTTCAGATCATGACTACACCCATGATTGTAAAAACGTGGGAGCTAAAACTTTTCACTTCCCTAGCACTTGGCAATCTATTTGCTCACTTTCCTCTGCTTCTAACATTATTATTATTTGTTGCTCAGCGCATTTGTTAACTTTGTTCATATACGACCCCCCCCCTTGTTGCCCCTCTCCCATAATACCTTTAGCTGGATGCCGCGCTATCCCCCTCACATATTAAATCGATAATGAAAACTTTTTTGACATCTTATTTTCATAGTTGGTAACTTTTGCCCAATTGTATGCCATATATTGAAGCATTTTCTTTTTACTTCACTTTCACTCGCAGTTGCTAACTCAATTGTTTGTGGTCTTGTTTTGGGTGAGCGAGCAGACTGGAAGGGTGGCAGTAGGGGGGAAGTGGGAGGATGCGAAACTTACGTTTCCTTTTTTGTGGAGTTCAGTCGAGGCCTTCCAGCTATATGAATTGGAACTTATGCAGCGCACTTTGGACTGATGATGATGAAAGCCTGCAGGGAATATTGTGAATATATATTTTCTTTTTTTTTGTTTTTTTGGGGTGACTGCTTTTGATGTTTGCGGCAAATGAATTTTAATTTTTTACTTGATAAGCGAGCAAAAAGTTTTTATATACATATACTTGCTCTAAGGCATCTTCCAACACAAGATAAGAGAAGCGGCCAGACGAAGCTAAATTAAAATTACCAAAAAAAAAAAAAAAACTTGCCAGAGAGATAGATAGACAGCAAAAGAGAGACAGAGAGAAAAACGTGATAATTGCCATGGCAAAAAGGGTCAGCAGCAGCTGTGAGAACGAGGTCAGCGGACCCAGCCAACAAAATGACTAATGGTCAACCCGAAACTAGGAATAAAAATTAATGTCAGCAAACGCATTTATATGCGCAGTTTGTAAAAAGGATTCGCTGGCCCTATAAAATAAACCAAAAATAAAATTGTTCTCTCAAAGTCGACTTCGTAATACCCTATAAGCAATACCCAATAAGCTCCCAAATCGTTAACTTAAACAAGGCATCTTTGGAATATCATCGTATATCATATTGGAAGACGACACCTTAAAAAAAAATGTCTTCTCAAACACTTTTCTTTCATTTAATCGCAACAGACAGACTTCAATGATTCTTCTAAATAGAAATAAAGTGAAAACTTATGTAAAACATCTGAGGTCTGAAATTCTGAACAAATCCATGGTTAACCTCTTTCAGGAAAGCAAGCTGCAAACTCACTGATTCACTTCAAAAGGGAAGAGCCAACCATGAGAAATTTATTTTGGGATCGAAAATCGATACCTTTTTTTCTGGGAAATATATTGTTCTCATTCTTTTCTATTTCATAAAACTTCATGAATTGGTCTATGAACTTGAAATCTTATTCGCCCACCCTCGAATTGTATTGCAAGAGTAGCGAAATTTAACACAAATTCGACCTTCAATTCTTAGTAGTTGTAGCTCCATGTTCAGCTTATTATGCTATAAGTGGTTTTTTCTGCCCGTTTGAACAATTTGCTGACATAAATGTACCCATTGGCCCTCCGGCTAGTGGGTATAAAAATAGCGCAAAATGATAAAAAGAATAAGTAAACAGAAATATGCGTTATACATACAAAAAAAAAAGAAATGAAAAGAAGATGGAGAATAAAATCCAAACAAAAAACGAGGAAGATACAAAAAAAAAAAAAGAAAAAAACAATTTAATAAACTGTAAAAAGGGCATGATAATGGGAAAACGTGTCTGGGTGATGTTAGAGCGAAAAACCAACTAAACGGCTAGTGGACTGACTCTCTCTCCCCTCGCACCTCGCACCTCTCACCTCGGTGCAAACGTGCCGAAGGAAAATCAATAAAGGTCCCTAATGGATGTTATTATATAATAAGCTGTAGAACAAACACGTTTCAATGAGCATTAAAGCACATTAAATAAAAATAAAAATAAAATGAAACGCAAACTAAATTTGGAAGAACAAAAAAAGAAAGGTAAAACACCTTAGCCAAAGAGGATTTGCTGCTAAGTCCTTGTGTGGGAGTGTGTGAGTAGGTGCAAGAAGCACTCACGTGGCAGCGTTCTCTGCACTTCTGGGTATTACAAATGTTGTTTCAATGCTCAGCTGGCTGCCATGGCTACCAGAGTTTACCGAGGCTGAGCGCCGACCATGATGATGTCGACACTGATGATACATAATGACAGTTTGCCTCGCGGCTAAGTCAGTTACTTTGATAAACTACATACATCACTCGTACTTTTAGGGGGCGGGAGGCACTGGGACTACTTCTGCTCCCATTACTGCTGCGGCTGCTGTGTGTGTGTAATGTTCTTACGGATAAGTTTGATACCTCTCTCCCCGGTTTGTTTTTTTGCAAGTCAGCAGCTTTTTCAAGTGCAGCAAGTAGATTTACCAGGGATGAGAGTATATGAAGCTAGATGAGAGAAACAGAGTCGGATATGGATGCAAAGATCATGGGAATTAGAGCACTAATTAGTTTGCTAACTAGAGACGAAAGTGCTTTAATTAGTAAAGTGTCTTACTATCAAACAATTCACTCAGAGCTCAATATGGAAAAACTTCTTCTAAAAACAGTCTCTAAATTATGAGAACACAATTGAAATCAAGTTAATAAATACTTTTTCTTAAGTGCCGCTATTCATTTGGGACGCACTGTACCTACATTTTGTACCTATTTTTGGATCCCCTTACAAATAGACTGACTGAAGTTACAAAGTTACAAATGTTTTCCTAATGGGGTTTAATAGACAGCTTTTTAAATTCTATAAATACAAACCACATAGTTTGGTTAAGGCTTCTTGAAAACTAGTAAAATAACTTCATTGTGGTTAGTGAAAGCCACACCCCTAAAAAAACCTCTACAACAACAAACTCTTTGCTTTATATTTTTGTATGCCAGAACTTTAACTAATTTCATTTCCGTTTTACGCTATTTAATTTCCGCCCGGCAACAACTAGCAAACTGGGAACTGGGAACAGGGAGCAACATTACCTGCTTATAAATAAATTTCAATTAATTAAGCGCACACAGCAACCTAGAACGCACGAACGCTTCGTTCGGCATCCTCACTGCCTCGTCATATTTATAACTTAAACAAGCAAACAGACGCCATTTACATTGAGCTACCTTTTAACCGTTTTCCCCCTTCTCACACGCTCTCTCTCTCTCTCTTTTCTTACTTTCTCTTTTTCACCCACTGCAATAAACGTCAACATCGCGAACGAACGGTTACGGTAACTACAGTGCCGCACATGCCACACAGGTCTATCAGGTAACACGCTCTGGCCACGAGCATTGCGACGTTACCGAGGGCGTCCTTCTCGATATAACACCGCTGGTGGTCGATGGCCGGAAACTGGTAACGCTGTATGATAAGGACCTCACCGAGGGAGTAAACTTGCTAATTGGTGAGTAGACGCCGCTGCATCGCGCTCCAAAAAGTGGTTGAATCTATGAACAGTGAGCAAAATGAACAATGTGTTAATACACGAGAAATGTGACCATGGATAGTACACTCAGCGAAAATAAGTTAAGTTAAATTGAGTCAAATCTTATGTGGATCGCTTGTTTATATTATTTATCTCTTTTTCGAAAGATTTCGAATCGTAGTGTGAACTACGAGTTGGAACTAAACTAGTTCCAATATAGACACAGAGCTTTTACGATGAATAAGTGACGCACAAGCAACTGAGGGACGCACAAGCATAACTAGAATTTCAGAAAGGAAAACCAAATGTCAGGTTGAGGGTGGATGCATGAACAAGCCGAAAAAGGTTGCATCCCTAGGATTGCTTGTGCGTCACTCAGTTGCTTGTGCGTCTTTATCCTTCAGGGATCTACAAGAAATAAACATAATGCCTCAATTTGAACCATTTTAACGGCGATTTAAGTTGCCTCACCCATGTGCTACTATTTCGTTTGGTCACATTTTCCGTCATCGGTTTTCAACACAGTTAGGCACACAGTAAGAGCATGCAGACGTCTGCCAGATGAAGCAGAAACGTTTTTTGCCTGCTACACACAGTCTGCTAGAACCTTCAGGGAGCCATTCGTTTTTTTGTGATGCTCGGCCTATTTTTTGCCCAACCCCCAACGATGTTGCTTTAATTAATTTGAAACCCTATTTTCTTTTTTTTTCATCATCTCTTCCATTGCTCGCAGTGGTGTCCGAGCTGTGGGGCACCCAATGTGTCCGCCTAAAGGTGACCACCAAAACCGACAATTGTGGCGAGAACGCCGATTGCTCCGGCAAGGGAGTCTGCTACTCGAACGGCAACATGGAGGAGTATGAGTGCCAATGCTGCAGCGGTTTTGCGGGCCCGCATTGCGAGGAGATCGATGCGTGTAATCCCAGTCCATGTACGAACAATGGCATCTGTGTTGACCTCTCGCAGGGCCATGAGGGCAATTCATATCAGTGCCTATGTCCATATGGTAAGGTCATTAGTGTCTCCTTCTCTTTTGCTTTTTTTTCTTGAATGGGAGGTGATTGCGGCTTGGTCCTTCCGCTCATTAGCAGTGTTGTAAGCTAATGATATTAATATGCCGCTTATGTCGCCTTTTCTATCTCGCCTTCTCCCCCAGGGTATGCTGGTAAAAACTGTCAATACGAATCGGATCCCTGCAATCCTGCCGAGTGCATGAATGGCGGTAGCTGTGTGGGCAATTCAACGCATTTTCGGTGAGTCAAAGTCAAAGCCAAACACAGACACAGACACAGCCAGTCAGTGCCCCGAGCTGGAGTCAGTGAGGCATTATTCAATTATAACACAGAGGTCCTTGCCATTGTTTTGCCAGTCGGTGGTTTAGGTCTGTGTCTGGCTCATGGCTCACGGCTCATTCAGAAGTTCCCTACCCCGCACTGTCTGCGACTGTGTTTGCTCATAAATGTTGACTTTTGTCGCATGTGTTCACATGTATGCGTTTATTATTACATACATTGCAGCTGCGATTGTACGCCCGGATTCACAGGACCCCTCTGCCAGCATAGTCTCAACGAGTGCGAATCGTCGCCATGTGTGCACGGCATTTGTGTGGATCAGGAGGACGGATTCCGATGCTTTTGTCAGCCAGGTAAACGATTCTAAGCGCATGACAAATAAATGCAAAAAGAACACACACACACACACTCAAACGCACCCACATTATTTCTCTTTGTGGCTTTGGTGTCAAATATATCCACACACACAATACTAAAGCCAATGTTTTCCAAGCAATCAACATGATATTTCGCACTAGAATTGTTTGAATGTTGGTTTTGCATTAGAATTTGAATTTGGTCAACATAATTATGGCCACAAATGGCAGGAGACAAACATGGCATGTCATTGGAGCTTGGAGATGATGGGGCACTTGAATAGTATCGCATCGGTTGGATCATTTTCGAGAATAATCTCTTATGTTGAAAGTATTCCAAAGCAAATCCCTTCAACCTCAACCAATATTAAATCGAGTTCTACGATAAGAAGCAAACGAAAATCTACATTGAAGCCCATAAATTATTTTATTGGCACAAACACAATTTGCATAAATCGCACTCAATCACAATGAAAACGGAAAATAAGACAAGGGCAAAAAATTCCCGGAAACCTACGAGAGCGAACCCACTCACTCGCGCTCCGCAAAGTGTCGCAGGCAGTCGAAAAATTTCCATTTCATTTATTTTGCACATTAACATTACACTCAATGCGAACCCTTCTTAAACCCTTCCCCCTCCCCCCATCGATTGTCTACAGGTTTCGCCGGCGAACTGTGCAACTTCGAGTATAATGAATGCGAATCGAATCCGTGTCAAAATGCTGGCGAGTGCATCGATCACATTGGCAGCTACGAGTGCCGCTGCACCAAGGGCTATACGGGCAATCGCTGCCAAATAAAGGTGAGTGGGCAAATAAAATCATTTCGAAAAAACCATCATTTGTTGTCACTTTATATTTTTATCATCAATTATTGCCTCGAGATTCATTCAAATGGAGAGCTTACAAGGCTTTGTGAATTACACAAAGTTCCATTAATCTATGAAATTAATTTGATGTCGAATGCATTTTAAGTTACTAGAAGAAATAATATGCCTTTAAAGATTTAAATGGTAAATCCATTAAAATTACTGGGTACAGCAGTTTGTGTTTATCATAGTTTCAGTACTGTTTGAAAACTGTTTTAAAATATGTTCTAAAAGGTTCATAGTAGGTAAATTAGCTTGCATTAATTTTCTTCAACAGTTTCTAACAGATTGCATAACATTTTAAATAACACTATGCATTACATTTTGTATAACAGTTTGTATAACTGTTTGTATAACAGTTTGTATAACAGTTTGCATACCAGTTTGTACAATAGTTTGCATAACAGTTTTCAGGACAGTTATTATAACAGTTTGCAGGACAGTTTTTAAAACAGTTTGTATAACAGTTTGTAAACCAGTTTATATAACAATTTATTTATATTCATATTCATACAATTCATATAACAATGGTTATTGATTGCACTTTGAAAAGCAGTTTGTAAAACAGTTTGTAAAACAGTTTGTAAAACAGTTTGTAAAACAGTTTGTATATAATATACATATAACAATTTATTTACCAGTTTGTATAACAACTCATATAACAATGGTTATTGATTGCAGTTTGAAAAGCATTTTGCAGGACAGTTTGTAAAACAGTTTGTATAAAAGTTTGTATAAAAGTTTGTATAACAGTTTATATAACAATTTATTTACCAGTTTGTATAACAATTCAAATAACAATAGTTATTGAGTGCAGGCTGAAAAGCAGTTTACAGGACAGTTTGTAAAACAGTTTGTATAACAGTTTATATAACAATTTATTTACCAGTTTGTATAACAATTTATATAACAATGGATATTGATTGCAGTTTGAAAAACCGTTTGCAGGACAGTTTGTAAAACAGTTTGTATAACAGTTTGTATAACAATTTGTATAACAGTTTGTATAACGTTTATATAACAATTTATTTACCAGTTTGTATAACAATTCATATAACAATGGTTATTGATAGCATTTTGAAAATTTAATACATTATAAGTGAGATTCGATCCACGATCGAAAATATATTGTTCAGATAAGCTTTTCGAAAACTACAGTATTCAGCGACAGGCTTTGTGCCTTGTCCTGATTGCCTTACTAAAGCAAAGTAAGTTTTGCAATTTCAGACAAACAGTTATGAACTGGAACCATGGGACTGGCACCCCTTCCTTCGTGCCTCCATACGTACCTATGTATATGCATATATAATGTAATTTTATTTCATCTGCGAAACTAGAGAAGGCAAATGACAGCATTTCGAAGTAGTCAGAGTCGGGAGCTGTCTGTAGATTTTTTTTTTTTTTTTTGTGGTATGGACTCTGGTAACGTTTGACAATTCCCATATGCAAAAGTTGAGTTACCCTCAACCTAGCCTCGAGCAAGTCTCTGCATTTGACGGGCAGCAAGTGGAATCAGTATTGATTTAATTTACCCATTCCTCATCTCCCAATCTCCCACATCCACTCTCATATGTATACATTTTCTCCGATGAATTGTGGGTGAAGGGAAGAGGAGAAAATATACATTTTTGAATACGTAATAAAGTTTCGCTGAGTTGGTTGTTTCATTTCGCTTTTTTTTTGCACGCTTTCTCTGGTTTTTTTTTTTTTGTTTGTTTTTCAATATGCTTTGATTTTTGTATATTTGGTTTTAGGTTGATTTCTGCGCCAACAAGCCGTGCCCCGAAGGACATCGTTGTATTGATCATGGAAATGATTTCAGCTGCGAATGCCCAGGAGGTCGCAATGGACCGGATTGTAATCAAATGCCACGAACGGTAAGTCATGATTTATGCAGTTCGAGCTAGGAATATACAGGACTAGGACTAAAAGGGGGCGGGGGGGATGGGTGAGGGGAAATGGTAAATGGGAATGTGTGAGTGGCCAGTATGGAGTTTTCTCTTCACATCTTTCCCATATATGCATAACAAAAAGGCCAACAAATACCCACAAATTGTTGGCTTTGGGGCAGACATTCAAAAACACACACACACACACACACACACCCATACGCACACACTCACATATCAAATATAAGCAACTACCCAGTTGGAAATGAACTCATCAAATATAGCAAATATTGCCTGCCTACTCTATCATGCATTCTAAACCCAAATGCTAACAAAAAAACAACAACAAATTCCCAATGCATCTTATCCAAATCGGGAGTAACATTTAAAAGATTGAAAAATTATTGCTTTAGGTGTAGATGTGTCCCAACAAAACCCTAATTTAGCAGTTTGGCTTAGAAACTTCAATTCAAACAACTTTTGTAGTTGAAAAATTGTCATTTAGTCTTATGACCTGACCACTGGAGAAGCACTGACCTCTTCCCTACAAGTTCACAGCTCTAGTGCCGTGAGTTGGGCTCCAATTGGGTTCGTGTACACGTCCATATGTGAATTTATGCATGGGTTTGCGCCGATGGGGGGCAATGGTAGGTAGCCCAATGTGCAGCTGCATCGTAATTGTTGCCAATTTTGTTAGCTAACTGCTGTAAAATTTGATATTTTGTTGGCTTTTTAGTTTTTCTGTGGTCCATTCTCTGTTTTGTTGTGCGTTTTAAACTGATTTACGACTTTGAACCAGATGCAATCGCTTCCAATAAGGTAACCACACACCGCCTAATGAATTGGTTTTTCAATTTAAACTTAAAGAATGCCTCACCTCAAACCTCATTTATTTCATTCACTGGAGCCATTGACGTCGCGTATCCGTACGAGCCACAAAAAAAGCTTTCTCCCATCACTTAGTTCATAAATTAAGTTAACTTTGCCATGGTAGAGCCTCTTTCTCCCTCTCTCTCCCTCTCTCCACATCGCCGTCATGATTACAATGGAGAGCCTAGAGAGTAGGAGGCACCTACTATATATCTTACATTTCCTGGTGCTCCTCGTCCTCCATTAACTAAACTCACTTTAAAAATTTAATAAGCGCTCAATGGACTTTATAATTTGTGGTGCTAAAATAAAACTTAACAAAATGTACATAAATTAAGCGACGTCGAGGCGCCATAATTAAAGCTTTGTAAACTGATGGACATGGACATGGCAGAGAAACCGCGATGAGGTTGAGTAGTGGCAAATAGAAAGAACGTTGCGGGGGTGAGGTGGGTGGAGAAGGAGGCAAGGAAATTTTCTGGTGCCTCAGCCTGATGAGACGTCGAGAGGCTGTGTAGCTCCTGTCGGAAGACGGCAGCAAATTAATTACATTTCACTACGTCAAGCGCTAATATTAAACATGCCACACACACACACACACAAACACACACACAGATACTCACATTCCCGAATCTGCAAGTAATTGTTAGTTAGTAGGATGCCAAGTTCATAAGGTGTCATTAACCAGCAACCAATGCGATGATAACTTTTAGTACTTTCAGCAATGCAATGTGAATCCTTGCACCCATGGCGGCACTTGTTGGTCCAGCGGCGATAGCTTCTATTGCGCCTGTCGTCCCGGCTACACGGGAACTATGTGCGAAGGTAAGTTTCATTTAAAGTCATTAACTTGTCTAACTTGGCGATGCCTAATACCAATTAGAAGCAAACTAAAGCCGAATGTTAGTTGCTCTAAAATCATGGAAATTTCATGTCTTCTGGGATTGCATAATAATAAAAATGGTTTTCATTTTCTGCTGCATAATGTTCCATAAGTTTAGAATACAAAGGAAGTATTCAAATATATTTGTATATTAAACTAAAAGCTATCTTTAATGTGGTCCTTTTCCAAAAGGTTTAACCACTTAACCTCATTCTGTTGGACTCTGGGTGTATCTATACCCTCTACCTGTTGGTTAAATGGGTATATTAAAACTAGACAAATGTGTCGAGCAGAAATAAAAAGCGACTCTTAATCGATGTAGGCTTTCTCAAGGCCATTCAGACATAAAATAGCTAATAGCTAAAATTTTATGGGTTACAAAAGTTGCTATAAATATATTTAAAGACAAGTGAAATTGGTTTCTAAAATTTCCATAATTTACACTTCTAATACACTTGGTATAGGGTATGCAAAAATCGTTGCTTTTTAAGTTTAACCTTCTTACTGATTTTGTTCACTTCTTCTCTTCCAGATGAGTTTGTGGTAGAGACTGTCGTTAGCTCCAGTGAATTTATTGTCGACGATGCCAACGCTAGAAATTTTAATGACAAAACTTTTGGTTCATCGGTTGTGCTTAAGAGTCCCATTGAATTGCATAATGCATATTTTGCGGCTGGAGTTTTGGCGGCCGCCATTTTCATCGTTGCCGTTGTGGTAAGAGTCATATACACTCACACACACACACTTATAGAGAATTTACATCTGCTCCTTTGCCAGAGGGAGGGGGTGAGAGAGAGAGATGGGAGGGGGGGAGCAGTGGGGCGGATGAAAGTACTAGGGCTGACCAACAAGGAAATTGTACTTTGCGGTTATGCAAAGTGCGCGAAATGGCATTGCATATTCATTTCCATGTCCTGAGTTACATGGCACGGAACGGAAAACACAACCAAACTGAAACCGAAGCTTTAACCAAAGTTCAATCGAGTGAAACGGACTCTTAAAGCCCATGCAAATTTATGCAATAATGGGCCAAAACATATAGAGACTCAATCAGGCATTTTGTTATTTCATCTCACTACTCATATCGTAAAATAATACAAATTGATTGAATGATTGATCAATTGATGGATATGCAGAACACATAATTATCATATCGTTATATAAAATGAAATGTTGAATGCCCTGAAGTTGAAATTTTAGTTTAGCTCATTGAATATTTTTTCATCAAAGTGCGTACAAACATTACGTATACGCCCCATTGACAAGATAACGCCTCTGACTAACAACAGAGTCATAGCTAGGCAACATTTGCCCTTCGAAACATTGCTACACATTTCACAGATTCATTTTCAAGCATCAGATTGAACGCACAACATTGCGTATACGTGATTTTTTACGACTAAGTAAAAGTTTTAAAGCCAAGCGAATTTTAAATTTTATTTTTATTCAGTGAGAGTAAGCTCTGCTCCCTCCCTGCGACACCATCATCATCATCTATTCGCTATCAGCATTTACTAACCGATATTTTTTGGCAATTTTGTACTTTCTATTCTAACAATTTTCTCTGAATTCTTTCCCTTTCTTTTCTTTTCTGTGTGTGTGTGTGTCAAACAGGTCACCATTTGTCACTGCAAGGTCAATCAGACGTATCGAAAATTCTCTGCACGTTCCACATCGTTTATACCCATTTTGGGCTTCAGTCGACGACCCAAAATGCAAGGCAAACTCAATAAACATTGGCTAAGTGGCAAGGGGCTGAATGGTCCGACGGCGGCAAATGCAGCAGGAGCAGCACAAGCCCAGGCATCATCACGAGGTGGCAATGGCGCCTCCTCCTCCTCGTTGGCGTCGGCGACACAGTCAACGCGTCACTTGCCCTGTCAGCCAAATAATGGCTCAAGTTCCCAGACACAGACCACGCTGGGTGGCCAATTGCAAGAGCGTCCGCCATTTCAGCGCCATTTGGCCATGAATCTCGAGAATGACATGTATTACACTGTGGACTTTAGCGAGAATTCACAGCACTCGCCGTTAATACAGTGAGACTTGGTTCACCCCGGATGCAACTCGGAGGCAACTGAAGCGGTTCTGGGCACTGGTGGCGATGGTGGCTGGTTAGTTAAATTTACGCCCGTAGCGGAAAGGGAGTGCTTGGAAGTGGCACTGCAGTCGACTGCAGAGAGAATCTAAGGCAATGTGTAAGCTCACCACTTGTGAGTATGTAATTATTTTCCATGCTACTCGTTCGAATATTTCAAATATGTGAACGGTATTGATAATAACTAAAGCATAAACTGATGATGGGTCGATGGGACGATGGGTTTAGGTTGATGGCAAAATTAACTTTAACTTTATGATTATATACTAATATACAATACTAATATTTATGATTAATATTGTCATAATAGGCTTACCCAAAAACTTGTTTATCAAGGTTTATTTGAGCTAAGCATACACACACACACGTTCACCCACAAACTTACACATACACAGAATCCTAGATACACACACACACATACCCTCAAAGATAATGTGTGCGAATGATAATGTTTGACTATAAAATACAGACGACATCAGGCTAAAATGCATTAAAACTCTTTATGGCAAACACAGAAGGCCATTTCGACCCTGATTATGCATAATGTGAAGTGGAATTTATGCCTCAATTGTGCGGCAGTTAGTTAATTTGTTCATCATAATGTGAGGCAAAAGTTTTCATATCTCAAAAAAGTCACTAATCAAAGCAATATCAATTTAAATATAATTTGGATTGCCTAGCTTAAACTAGATCGATAAATTTGGAATAACACCAACTTTTAGGTATTTAATATTATGTTCAAACTTTTGTACACATTTTTTAAATTTCTCAATTGAATAATGGTTCCAAAAGTCATACAAAATGCTTTTGTGAATAAAAATCTATTCAATGTTCGATTTTCTTTCAACTCTTGAGCTTTCTTGTTTTTGTGTAAGTAACAAATTGACACGAACAAATATTATTTCATTTATAATTAGACCAATTTAATTTTAGTAAATAAATATTCGCAAAAATTTAAATTATATTCCAATTTATGTAAATATCCAAACTAATGTCAATTGGATTTTTAATTGCAATGCTCAAGAATACGAATTTTCAGCAATATTTTTGTTATCTGATTGAAATTGAATAAATATTTACCAATAAATTGAAACTAAATTATTTTGTTGCTCTCTAACCACATTTCAATTGGTTAAAAGCGCAAAAAAAAAAAGAAAGAAAACTAAAAATAATACAAATGGTAATTTTAGTAAAGTGTGCTAATCCAATGCCAAAAATATATTTAATTAATTTTGCCACACTAATAAATTGACTTTATTTGCATGGACTTAGCAGAGAGGAAATTCAATATTATGTATCGAAATGAGAGATTATTATTGCTAACTGAATTTCAAATTGGCTAAATATAATATTGTGGAAACCACTTTCGCTTTATACCCTTCCAATTTGGAGTATACTTTAATTGTGATGAATTTAGAATTTTATATTGCATTCCAAAAGGCTTTCTGAAAGCCAGCTACTCCGAAGAGTTGGCGATTTGGCTTTCGAGCTTTTTTCATAAACTGTTTTTGCAACTGATGCAACTAATTAACCCAAGCCTATAATCCCATGCAAAAACCGAATAGTCGTCTACCCTTCCGTTTTGAATGCTAATTGCATGTCAATAATTATTCATATTTTCTGAATAATTCGAGATATGTTAAACAAAGAATGAAAACCAGTGAAAATCAATCTTTTATTTTGACTAATTGTTCCAATGCGATAAGACAACTGTCAAATGGCTTAGTTCTGCACCGATCTAGAAAGTCTAGTCTCTCTATGGCAAGGGTATAAATACTTATATACATGTATAAATTTCATGATTCTAATGAGGCGCAAAACACTCAAAATTTGTTAGTGAAAATTAATTAGCATAAATTAAAATTCGCCACAAAAGTTAATATGTTTTTTGTTAAACAATTTTCATCGTGCCATTAAATAGTCTTTTGTGCACATGCCAACACAAAAGTGCATGGATTTGTATGTGTGTGTGTGTGTGTGTGTGAATAGGTGTGTGTGTGTGTGTGCTAGCCACATTTAGCATATTGTTGTTGATATGCAAACATTAATATTGATCAAATTGCAATGAGAACTGCACAAAAGTTGCACTCAATAAATGATTTAAATGAAATAATAAAGGCAAAAATAATGCATAACAAATGAATGCAAAGAACGAAAGAATGAATGTATTCAGAGGGAAATACGGATAATGCTTGACAGCATTTGCGTCATCATCAATAATAAATGTGCAAAATGAGTTTGTAATTAAACTGCTATATTAAGTAATTAATGACGATAAATTGACGCGGAAAAGCAACAAAATTTAAATGAGACAAATTTTTAGCCTAAGGTAAAACATATGTGCATGAAGCATAAAAACGATGATAAGCACGATGATGATGATAATTATGATGATTATGATCACAATGCGAAAATTGATAAAGAAAATTGCAAAAAAAAAAAAATAATAATTTAAAAAACCATTTTTAAATATGTGAAATTGCAAACACTTGGCGTTTGGCAATTATAATTTAATTTTAAGCAACATAAAACCAAAAAAGAAAAAGAACAAAGAGAAAATAAAAGCAAACCGTAAAAATACAATTATTCCAGTTTATAATTTGATTTTAAATACAATATCCTGTAACCACAACATAAGGGGTATATCAGCACACATATTTCGGTTTAATTCCATTAAACGACTTATTTGATACAATAAAACTTCACAATCGAATCGACTTTTAGGCGACTGTTTGCCACATCCTCAAGGAAACCAAATGAGTCTAATTATCTTTGAGGTCAGCCAAATCAAAGGCATTGTTTTCGTCCCATGGGTTAAACATTAGGCCAATCAATGTTCATTTGCGGTTGACCATAATTATTCAGTGCATCGCAGTTGAGTAAGCAAACGGTCAAATGCCACTAAGAGGAAGGCATTAGAATTGCGGCATAAAATCAACAACGACTCGCTTTAAAATTGGAGCAACATATTCATACTCGCCTTTTTTGATAATAAAAATAAACCGATAAATTACTATTTCTTTCCAAGATTTATTTTATTATTACAAGTTTTAATAATAGACTTAAACCATTTCGTTTTAACAATTGTTTATTAATTGGCATAATTTATATAACATAACACACAACATTACATAACTAACAAATAATTCGTATTCAATTTGAAAATTATTATTATAATTTTTGTATAGTTTCATATTGGTTTACTCAACATTTTCATTTGGTTTTTTTTTTTTTGATTTCATTTGGTAATATCACTCATACGCCCTGTGGCTGCTGCTTAAGCCGGTCATCATCAAGTGGCATCGGTTTTGTCATCCTCCTGCAGGCTTTTGCCATTGCCATTCGATTGAATTTGTTGCTGTTGCTGTTGCGGATTCTCTGCCACAGTCGTCTTTGAGGTGTTTAGCTCTGTTTCTTCGGGTATTACTTTGGGCCCCTCCTGATCCTGTATATCACAAAGCAAAGGCAGAAAAAAGAGGTAAGTGAAATTATTTCCGATTTAAAATTGATTCAATCAATACATGCTGCAGGCAAATGACATCAAAGATAAACTTAAATGAAAATATATGCGCATAAACATACATATATCATAATTATTTATTTTAAATTAAACAAATAAGTCATGCTTCAAACAGAGGCCAGCCACACCCTCAGACCAGCCCGCTTATGTACACAATATTTTATGCGAATCGCCATGGAGAAGCTAAAATTAAATGAAAATCCAATTTCAATAACCAGCATAAAAATTAACTAACCAACTGAAATACAAATTCTATGATAACATCCTCTGCATTACCCCAACCCCTCTCACCCGTATGGCATGTTAAATGCCAGTGTATCCAGTATCCTCCCCCCATAGGATTCTTTTACCCTGCTGCACAGTGTATGCAAAATTGCAATGCAATTTACTCGCTGAACATGTTTTTATTTGCCTGCGGCGAGCGTGACTTTTTTCCATACATTCCGAGGGTTTTTTGTGGAATTTTAGCAAATATGAAATTTTAATTAACATGTATGATATTTTTTTTAGTTTTAATATTAGTCTAGGTGCATAAACAGGTAAAATGAAACTACTGCAAAACTAGTTATAATTTGCAGGAATTTCATTATTGAAACATCAATTGAGCTGGAAAACATCAAGTTGATTTAATCATTTAAAAAAGCAAAAGAAAATATTTTCAAATACATATAAAGTGTCACAAAATTAGTTGAAATTCGATCTCTACACTTTATTGTTAGAATTCTCTAATCGATTATTCATATCTCAAAAGTATTTTAGCCATTAATTAGCATGATCTGAAAATATTGTTTGTTGTTTTTGTTTTTGAAAAATCGTTCAAGCGATTGTCATAAATAAGGTGGAGCTCAGGGGTAAAACCTTTTATTTTTATCCAACAAAAGTATCAGAGGACACTCTTAGCTTTGGCAAAATGAGTGATGATAGAAGAAATTGTATTGGCGAATCAATGTATGCGTTATGAAGAATTCTCAATCTTTTCACAATCCATTGGCATCAAAAAAAGTGCTCATAATTGTATTGCACAAGTTTCTAATTGCAAAGCGAATTCTAATGAAGCTCTACACTGCTAATTGACAGTGCAATGGCAACGAATCATCATTTCACGGTAGCTTATTTTGCGTTTTTAATTGATTTCCCTTGAAATGGAAATCATTTGCTGTTTCCCACCACTCGATAGGCATTCCGCCAGTACAATTTTTGCTCGTATGCACGAATAAACTGCAGTTTTCTGGTTCTGTTGTTGATTTCTGTATTGTTAGCAGGCATTTCCGCGCCATCAAACTTTTCGGATAAATCGCATGAATCGAATCTACTGGAGCTGGAGTTGGAGCTGGAGCTTGAGCAGAGTTTGTTTGCCATGGAGTTTGCCATTTTTATTAAAACGTGAAAAAACTGCAAAAGCAATGCAGTTGAATGCACACAAGTTCTCGCATCTTGAGTGCCATCATGTGAGTCCATGTGTGTGTGTGCGAAAAGAGGAAGTAGTGGGTGGTGGGAGGTAGGAGGAGACGGGCAGCAGGCAAAATTGCTATAATGCTCATCAGTTCAGTTCATTTCGTAGTGCTTTTGTTTTCACCATTCCCTTATATATGTATATATATGTTTACTATATATGGAATAGAATGGAATGCTGTGGGGTAGTATCTTTTGTTTGATTTCCCTCTTACCACGCCAGCACACAATAGGAATTACTTACGCGCAATTTCGCGTTCACTTTTTGCGCTTTATGTTGAAGAACTTTTAACGTCGTTTCTCTGTTCTCTCGGTCCACATATAAATAAAGACATTGCTGGCCAAAATCAACAATGACAAATGTTGCCAACAGCATCGAATTACGTGGCATTCATTTTGAGATCGTCCTATAAATATTTCTATTTCTATTTTCATCTCCCCCCTCAGTCTCTCTCTCTCTCTCTCTCTCTCCTCACTCTGTTCGTTCATCGATAAATCGCTTTCATAGCCAAAGAAATAAAAATAATACCAGCACACAGCGAAAAAATATATGTGTGTGGCAAAAACTTTGTGAAAATGGGAATATTTCAGCCACACAGCCAGCAAACGAGTGGAAGTAGAAAGAGAGAGAGAGCGAGAGAGAAACAAACAGGAAATAGAAGAAAATACATACGTGCCGCCATTGGGGCAATGGTAAAATATTGGGAATGCGATTGGGATTCCTCTAGCCGTATGTTGACTCTATTGTTGGACCTTACAGTGGGGCATACACACATCCACAACGAAGTTCTAAACTAAAAAAAAAACTGTAGCAAAAAAAAAGGGAACAGAAGAATCATTTTTTGCCATTTCTTTTTTGTGACATTTTTGCATTTTTTCCGAATCAAAGGTTAACTTTGTTTGGTTAGAGTTTTTTTTTTTTGTGAAATTTACAAGTTAACTTTTACTCTCAGTGAGTTAAAAGAATGAAATGTGACAAAAAATAACTTTGATTTTTGATGAGGTATAAAAACAGGCTTCGTTTTACGACTGAACACTATCTTCTTCGTCTTAACTTTCTTGAAATTAGTTATATATTAGTTCTTTACTTCAAAAAAAAGGTGATTTTTATACTACTTGACGACAAAAACATTTTATGTTTGCTGATGAGCTAAATCTTGGTCTGAATCTTAAGTGTAATTGAGGACCTTCGATATTTTTTTTGCACTTTAATGTAACCTCACAGGCGAAGGTACAAAACTAGCATTGGGTAAATGGGTACATCGATGATCTTGAGAATCAATCAAATACTCGACAAGATTTTTTTCTAATTCTAATTAAAAACAAACGAAAACATTGAAATTATTCAGTTCTAGTAAAAGGAATCTTCTCTACGTTCTTCTATGGTATTTAAGAGAACAGAATTTGACCTATTTCAAGGCAATCTTCTTACTCATATTACCACTTTAATTGGAATCAATTGAATTTGCTCCACTGTAAATAGCGAAATTTAAAATCATTTGCCACATTTTCGCAGACGTTGCCTTTTGCTTTTTCTCTTCCCCTCTCTTTCTATGTGTGTTTATGCTATGGCAATGTTATTTTTTCTTTCCACCATGGATCCATTTGAAGTTTCTACCAAAAAAAAACCCAAACCAAAGCACTGCCCACACACCCTTCTCGCCGTTTTCGCACAAAACCCAACACATTGTTGCTTTTGCAACAGCTGCCATTGTTGCTTTCGTTTTTTTGTGTCAACTTGTATTAAGTTTAACAACAAATCATTTGGCGTAAAGCGTAAACAAAATCAAAGCGACGAAAAAAATGGCATGAGAGACAATTTTAATGTAACCAAAAAAAAAGTAATGAAAAACTCTGACTTTAAAAAATGGGAGAATGTTAAATGGGATGGATCCCTAGAATGGTGAAATGGTTGGATGATGGGATGCTGGGATGCTGGCGGTGGTGAAGTGGAGTAGCACAAATTGCGCGACGAGTGTGCAAAATTAAACTAAACTCAACTAAGCATGCAGAGGAATGAAATGAGGAGAGAAGAGGAGAGTGGCGGTTGGCCGGTATGGGGGAGGGGGGGATATATGCGAATAAAAGCAAGTGGAGCTAAAAGTCAAATGGGGCAAGTGCGGGCTTTAATTCAACGAAATAACTTAATGCCCGGTTGGTTTGGCAAGCTCCGAAAACCCAACCGACAGAAACTCCAAAAAGCAATGGGAAGTGCACGTTGCCGTTGCTGTTGCCATTGCCATTGCATTGGCTTCCATCTAGGAGTGTTGTCTCCCCTGAATCACCCCTCCCCTCTCCTTCCCCCCACAGTGTATACAATGGCATATTCTTGGCGTTGCTTACTCTGTTCTGTTCCGTTCTGTGTGCAGTGCTGCATACTTTCAGGCGCATGCATTGCAAAGTCATGCAGTTACATATGTTTGTGTGTGTTTGCCTACTACCCTAGCAGAGTCGGAGAGAGTCACTTGAATAATTCAGAGTGTTTGCCGCAGTCAAATCAATTTGCTACAAAAGCAAATGTTATTTTATTTATCTTTTAAATTGCTCGAATGGCTTAAAGGATTCATAATTTCGAAGTCATCTACTCAATTGAGATTAAATTATCAGAGATAAAATGTGGTTCAACTCAAGCAATCATTTGCGACATCTCTCGCCCTGCAAGGGTATTGAAATGTTCGTGGTATTTAGTATAATTTGGCATTCGAATGTTCTTTTTGTTTCGCTATTTTGGTTGGTGTTTTTGTTTTATTTTGTTTTTTTGCGTGTTTTTTTCTCTGTGTCTTGTACATTACCATTAACATGGAGCTGGGTATTACGGATAAATCCACAGCGGGTATTGAAGTTAACAAACCACTTGGATACTTTTTCATGCGGCTGGGAAAAAATGTTGATTCCACGCCCTGTTTGTTGTATGGAATTTTTGTTATAGCAGGAAAGACTCTTTCAAACTATATATGTATTATATATGTAGATGCACTCGCACACACACACACACACGCTCACTTACACACACCCATAGTCTAATATCGAATGATGGTGGCTTCGCATCCCTGCTTTTGGTTTTTGTCAAATTTATTTTGCACAAAAAAGGAAGACGAACTTTTGCAGCCTCTGAATTGCTTTGGTCTCTCTCTTTCTATCTCTCTCTCTCTCTCTCTTCTTGTTCTGTCCAGATCTGGTCTGCAATTTGCAAGCGAAGGCTTCTATCAACTAGACTCAACTCCCTGCTGCTTTTGGTTGGACTCTGGCTTTTGTTTTTTGCTCACTGATGTGTAGCCCCAGCTGTCAGTTGGGTACTCTGACCTTCCCCCTCCCCCATACGGCTCCTTCCTCCTCGTCTAAATGCTGCAACACGAATGGCTAAGGCGAAAGTTTTGTGTTGTTCATAAATTCATTAATTTGTTGCTATGTTCTCTCTCTCTCTCTGGCTCTGCTTTCTTTCCGTTTTCGCATTTTTTTCTTTTATTTTTTTTGTTGCTTGTTGCAACCACATTTGATTTATTGAATTATGGTTGCCAAGTTGCCATAAAAGCTCTCGCTTGAAAGCTTTGAAAAATTAATTACGAAATTAACTGCACAAAATAGCGAAACAGGGAGAGAGAAATGCCATACATAGTTCCAATTGTTTGGACATATATCATTGGAAACTTTTAATTGAAATGAAAGCAATACAAATGCTCTCAACCTGTCAAGCAAACTTTAATTAAACGCACAGCGGACAGTGGCGGACTAATGATTTTGAGGAGTAGACAGGGCGTTTTAATTAGAAATCCAATAAGAGCAGTAAAAGCCGTGAATTCCTAAATTCAATTATTAGTTTTAAATATTAATAATAATGTAGTTAATATTTTTTTTAGCTCACTCTAATTCTCGAATTTCCCCAGATAATCGGACTGAAATCAATTCGCTTTAAATCTGAATCTGATTCGTTTTAAATCAAATAGTTTCTTCTTAAAGTTAAACCAATAACATCAAGTGCTTGGCCACGCAATAAAACCAAAAATCAAAGCCATTGAAGCGGCATCAAAAGAAAGGAAACAAATGCCAAACGCATATACAAAAACCCATCTAGAAAAACCAAAAACCAGAGGCCAAGGAACATGCGGAAGCGGATGCAGTGGCACACAACATCCGGTTGTCAAGGCAGCAAAAACAGGAGGACACGATGACACAAGAACAACATTGGAGACCAAAACACAGCACAGCATTTTGAGTATGCTAAAAAGTTATTGTGGCAACAGCTGCCAGACGGCTGGGCTGTTTAGAACAAAACAAAACGAAGCCAAAAGAAACCAAAAACTGAGAGCGATTCTCAGCCGAGGAGCAAAAGTTGCCGTTCCCAAAACAGAAATCAAAAATCAAAACAATTGACAGCAATCAGCGAGAACACACACACACCGACACACACACACACACCGACACACACACTTACACATAGACCCACATTTTGTACTCACCTCGAGAACGACACCCTCGAGAGCGGGCTGGGAAATATTCTTTAGATTGCTGTGATTCAATTTGGGCGCACTGTCGGCACGATTGCGACCCAGTGATTGATTTGACGTTTTGTTATCGGCTTTACTCAGCATCGAATTGTTCGATGACTTGTGATTAATTTCAAGCGCCGAACGCAGTATATCCACCTTGGAGGCACTGCTCCCGATGTTGCCATGCTTGGGCACACCCCGTAATGATTCCACATTGTAGCTGCTGCGACGCACTGACAAATGGTCATGAATGTCAGCCTGCAATAAGCAAAAAAAAAGTGAAAAAGAAAAAAACGAGTTAGAGACTTTAAGTATTATTGGTTTTCTTTTGTTTTTTTTTTCAATTAAAAATGTAAACGGAAGCACAGCACCTAAAAAACAAAAAGAAACCTACTTTGACAAATTAGAACCCACGGTTTGAGGACTAGCTAAAACTTTTTACGATTGATTACAAACCCTTACAAAAACGTGAATTAAATAAACGAACCATTACTTCATATATTGGTTATTTCCTGCACTATAATTATTTAATCAATGAATAACGATTGTAACTTGTTTTTTTCTACAAACCTTTTAACATTGCACTATGGGGAATTCGGACATTTTAGGAGCATTTAATTCAAATAATAGCAATAAATGATAGCAATAATTTTTGGTATTATATTTATGTATTATTTATTAAGTATAATTTGTACATGTTTTTGGCATAATGGGAGTGGCACCTAGCCCCCACGACCAAAAAACTAAATTTTATCCACATAAGTATGCTATATTATTTCAATATTTTTGCTACCCTTGCATTACTCGACATTTTCTTCAATTGCAAGTTCAAGTTTTATTGGAAAATCTACAAAATGTTCATAACATTGGTCAATATCATTATCATCGTCATTGCCAACGCCTAAATGAAGGCGTTCTTCTTGTCAATATGCTAATGGACAAAATTAAGGCTGAATAAAGACTATAAAGGCGTTTAATTGCTACAACACAAATTTACCAACACGTAGTACAAACCCGACCTTTTGAAATCCATGTTGAGTTTAATCAATAACTTTTTTTAATCCAAAGATATATACACTCAAAGTCAAGCAACAGTTTTCGGCAAATTGAATTTCGTTTTGTTCCAAACACTTATTTTCATCAGCTATTGTACTTTCTCACCAGTGTTAGACAAGGTTGAAAAAACTAGTATGCAATAATGTGCATTGATGTTTTAACTATTATTCGGCATTAAAACTTTTCGAGTTCCTACACTTTAAAAATTGAATTAAATGCTCATAAAATAGTGCATTGTTGAATTTGACTCTTACAAAGCCACAAGAATTTTGAGACTTTAATTGGTGAGAGATAACATTTCATATAATTTTTAATACCTATTTTACATTTATTGTATGTTTCAATTTAGACTTCTGATTTCTGCCATATTTATTATCCCAAAAAGTATGCTATATATATATACGATCAGGGCATATTCTCCAAAAATGAATGATTTTGATCGATCACATTTGTTTTGGTTTGCCTTTAGCTACGAACTGGAAATTACAATTCTTAAGTCAGGAAAATCAGGATATTAGATATTGGACCCCATCTTACATCAACAAAGTAAAAATTTTCCGCTATGAGTCAAGAAGAAATTACTGTCTACTAAAATAATATTTCAAATTTCAAAAAAGCAAACTTTCAACCCTTTCAGTCATTATTTTTAATTGAATTGAATTAATTCTAAATTAAATTGTGTTTCAAATTTTAAATATTTCGTCTATATGCAAGACCTCTATCTACTAAGCCATCGAGTTCCTGTGGAAGTCAGTCATTAGAGAACGCAAAGCAGTTCTTTTTGTGCTGTTTGAGATTTTCAAGCAGTGTCAAGCAGGGGACTATTTTTCCTTGCCTTTTGCACGATTGCTGTTTGATATATATTTTACTGATTCGGACAAATGTGCTGCGAATGCTAAAAAAAACTTACTCAAAATCGGATTGATTAGTTTCTATAGGAAGAGACTGACATGGGTATATCGACCCAGCTTCTGAAGCTCATCAAGTATATGTATATATGCCCTATGATGTGACCAATTTTATAATACCCTCTGCCTCGTATTGTGAATGTCAGAGTCACGTATTACTCTAACTCAAATTATTACATCTTATGCATCAATTAAGCATCACAAAATTGGTTTTTAGACTGCCAAGAATTAAATTTTATAAATTTTTATTTTTAATAGTTTTTCCAACTTACCCGAGAGCCACGCGGCAACGAGGTCAGACTGCCAATTTGGTTGTATTTGATCATCAGACTCAAACGCTCCAATGACATCGAAGTACCCTGCTCTTTGGTTGCGGGTTCAGTGAGCTTTTCCGTTTCACCGCCAGCCTCTACGGTTTCCACATCCTCCTCGGAGTCCTCTGTGGTGTGATCGAATTTACGCAACCAAATAAGATGCAGCAAGCCGTAGGCAATGCCACCGACCACAGCCAATAATCCCATGTAACGGAATGCATCTCGAGTGCCGAACTGGCCAATAAGTAGGCCACCCGTAAAGCTACCACTACCGCGACCTAAGAGCGGGCAAAGAGAGAGAGAGAGAATATAAGTGCCGCAAATGTGATTACATGTCGGACCCAACTTGAGTACTCATTAGACATAGAGAGGAAGAGGCCAGGGGCCGATGGGTGGACAGACTTACCCAGACTAAAGTGAGCCATGCCCAGGACACCAATCAGTGTGGCTAGTAGACTTTTTGGTGCCAATATCGAACAGTATGTGGCAGCTGCCACCCACATAAGATGGCAAGAAAGTGACTCCATGGCCTCGAACGGGAAGCACCACCAGGCATTCCTATATTTAGGTTCAGACCGTTGTAGCGTTCAAATTACATTACAACAACCGAACATGTCCTGCATACTCACTCGATGAACGAATAGCCCACCAGGCGGCCAGCATGCGAGAAGAAGGCAATGATAATCAAATTAACGTGCCCAAAGATGCGTGTGATTTTCTCGGCTCCATACAGGAAGGGAATACTGCTCACAGTGCCCACAGTAATTGTGATGCCTATTGTTGCGGAGAAATATGAGATACATATATAACTGGGAAACAAATCCAAACAAATCCAAAACTTAAGTCGAAACGAAACTGTCAACGTTCTCATCAAAAACTTCCACTACTTGTAGTAGGATAACTAGTTTAAACTATAACGAACACCGATAAGTATGCTGGAATTGCCAACACTGTTGTGGCAGAGCAGTATGAACGTTGATTAACACTAAACAATGAGAAGAGAGACATACAGACGAACGGAGAGAGATATTCATTCGATAGGCTACGATCAAAGAGGACAGACGTTAAAGTAAAAGCTGTAAAACAAATAAAACAAATAATAAGCCTATGATATAAAATAAAATAAATAAAGAATAAACCTTGCTACTACAGATCGTAACTTAAGTTAAACAAATAGAAGAATCTTCCATCAGATTATACATTAGATTCATTCAGTTTACTTCACTTAAACAAGGTTTCTTTTTAGGGAGAACAACTTGTTTAAGCAGTTAAAAGTTTTCGCATTATGAAGTTGAACGAACTAAATTTTAAAAATATTTTTGTTTTCGTAAAGAAACTTCTAGTAATAACCATTTTAATTCACAATATGTGTATACATACGAGGTGTGTTCCAAAACTAAGAATGCTTTTCCAATTTCACTATCGCAACGACCCAAGAGCAGGAACATTTGAGAACAGTTCGATGAAATTTCCGGGATTTCTGACTGTATTTTCAGTATCACTTCTAAACTTACTTCTTTCAGATAACACTTCAGTAGAAGACTCCTTGTTTTACAGATCAAATTTCCATGTTTATTATTCACTTTGAAAATTACTTTGCCAACAATCGTATTTAACTACCTCCCCCCTTTCGACCTGATGAGCGTTTCATTTCGACACAATTGTAAGATGAACTTACCCAGCAAATAATTGGGAGCACCCAGCTCCTTGAGATACAGAAACAGAAAACTCTCAATGAAACCCCAGAAATTGCCAAGGACAAATAGAAATATGATGAAAGCAATCACATGCGGCATTTTCAATAGATTCCACAAATCCCTAAACACATTATCTGCGGGCAACTTCTCGCCCAGTGGCATCATTAGCACGGACATTGTCGATATGACCAGCAGGACGTCGTACGTGTAAAAGGCAGCCGAGTAATCCGTATAGCCCAAGCCGCGTGATGAATAATCAATCATAATGCCAGTGATGGGTGAGAAAATGGCCATGCCAATGCTGGAGAACAGACGTTCACGACCAAAATCACCGCCAAATTTCTCAATCATTGTGAGAGCAATGGGATCCATGATGGTAACGCCAGCTGATAGCATGGTGGTGGCCAGGAATCTAGGAGAAACGAAAAACCCTTGAGACGACAATTATGCAAAGCTTACGAAATGGCAATTACCTCAACAGAAAGTAGATCCAGAAAATGGTGTCATCCGTCTCCTTGTAGTCTGGCGGACAAATCTCTGGGGCATTCATGGTGAACGTGCAACGCTGCATCATGCACTTGACTGCTCCACTATTCACATAAGAGATATTTGTGCGACGCACTAGACCACCGCATCGCAGGTCCAAATCATCCATATTGGTGAGATTAATTTGTTCCTTAATCAAGAGTCCCTCACCGAAGCGTTGTCGTATATCGGTGACTGTCTCATTGTCATCCTGTTCGATTTCCATGCCCAACTGCTCGGTGGGATCGGCGAGGTCAGGATGCATTTGCAGCATGAAATATGTGGCATCCGAATTATCTGAATGCACCCAACTATTGGGGAGTTGTGCTGCTGCTGCTACTTTGATGCTGCTTCCATCCGTCGTTGATACTGTCAGTTAGAGGGGAGGCGGAGAGAGAGAGAGAGGGGGGAAAAGTGAGTTTTTCACATAAACAGACAGGCAAGCAAATTGCTTTGGCTTTGCCACGTTCATATGTATGTACTCAGATAGCTCCCCGAGGCCATGCAAAGTTAAGCTCGAACACCAGGACCTTGCCCAGGCTCCGTCTCTGGCTCCGTCTCCGGCTCGGACTCTGCTCATGCATGACCAATTTCCAATTGTGCAAGTGTCAAGTGTACAAAGTAATGCCATCATGTTAGTTAGTTAGTTATGTAGTTTTGTTTTCGGCTTTTGCGTGTTTGATGCTCCTCTCTCTGGGAATTTCGACTTCGGACTTTGTGCTCTACCCTACCCTACCTTGCTCTTCCCTTCCCTTCTCTTCTGTTTGAGTGCACATTAGCAAAATGTTTATATTTTGGCTTTACTTTTGAGTTGTTGTTCTTTATGTTATGAATGTCAAAAGTGGGTTCTAATGTTGATAAATGTTGCAGAAACTTTGCTATTATAAAATGTGAAAGTTTCGTCAATCAAATACTTTCAAATGGAACATTTACTTCAAACTATAATGGGGATTTCCATGGAAACTATATATTCAAAAGGAAATACCATATGGAAGAGCATTTTGCAATAGAAACAGCCATTGGATACGGTTAGAGAAATGTTAGAAAGACATCGCTAAAACAGCCAATAAAACTGTTTTTCTCAGTGGGTGTTGAGGACCACAAAGCCAAGTCAGCAAAGTTGGCTTTGCCTGGTCTAGAGATGCTTAATAAATATGTTTTTCGATTTTTTAGGTAGTTGCCAAAGATGGGCGAAACCGGACATAAAAAATTGCTAAGCCTGTGCTTTATATACCATACAGTCTAACAATCTTTTTTTGTTTCTAATTTTTGTAACCTTGCCTTTAATTGAAGTTCATCGTGACAATTGTTTAAAAACTGTAGACATTTTTTTGTAAGAATTTACTTAGTTTTCTGAAGAAATATAAAAGTGCTAAATATTATTTATAACAATAAAAATTTATCCGCCACTTTTGACACAAAATACATAGGAAAAGTAGGGTGCCTTTAATTGAATTTTGCAGAGTTTATAAGAAAGGACCTTAGAATAATTGATATGAATTTCGTTTCCGATTTTTTGTAGTTTTATGTTCTAAATTTACTTCATTTTTAAATTTCAAGCAGTTTTCAGAATATAAAGAGATAAGTAAATTGCAATACAATTTTCCTAATCAGTTCATTTAATTTATTTATTTAAGTCGCAAGACTTCAAACGACTTTTGATTCTTTTTTCATCATTCTGTACTTGATTATTAGTAGAATGGAATCGAGCTAAAATGAGAATTTTAGCAAATTTTTTTGATTAGATACAGAAGTTTGAAAATTGATGGGCTCCTCCCAATTGTCCGGAAAGGGTTACGGTTATGGACACAAATTATAAAGATATAGCTATTTGGCTTGAATCTCTAAAATTAAAGGGTATCCTGACCATTTCCTTTTATAGTTTTACTATACCTACAAGATATATTTAAAAATCTCAGAAACAAACGCCAATTCTAATCAAAAAAAAAGAGTCAACCCTATACCTTGGGGTCATGAGCTCGCAGGTTTCATCCAACTCCAATTCCAAATAGTGCCTAAGAATCCATATATTATAAACTCAATACTTTAAGTAAAATCAGTTCACATATTAAATTCTCTAAATATCGGGTTAAATTATTTGCTTCTCTCCGAAATTTCTATTCACTGGGTTTCGACACATGCTAAAAAATTGCATCAAACTTTCTCTGAACTTCGCATTACGTTTCCAGGCAATTATGAAATTAATGATATGCTCATGTGATATCTTTTCCTCTCTCTTCGTCTCTTTTAATCATCTTTCTTTTACTTAAAAATTTCAAATAGAATTTCAACTTTGACGTTTTCTTTCTTTTGAGTATGACGCAAAAACATAATCCCTTTTCAACTTTCCAACAGAGGATGGTGAAAAGTTGAACCAACTTTCCAGTTGCAGACTGTGTGGGAGGCTTTAATGAGAGCCACACACAGGTTGAAATATTCTTATTATTATTATTATTATTTTTTCTTCTCTTATTTTTCTTCTCATTTTTTTGTTTTTTCATGCAATGAGCTTAACTCGCTCTTTGGCTTTTATGGAGCAAGTTTCGCACTGGCCGTCCGCACAAAAGACGGTAAAAACAAACTAATAAAAGTAAAATACACACATGGACTTGGGAAATGGACATGGAAACGGACACGGACACAGACGCATACATGGACATGGATACGGACATGGATACGGACACGGAACATGGACATCGATGAATGGCTGGCCAAAGGAGTACGACTCGAAAGTTGACAAGAAAACTAAGGGGTTTAGCAACCAACACGAGTCAGCAACTAGAAAACAAGGAGCCATGATATTAATGGTGTGGTTACAGGGGCAATGGAGGAGCGGATTAACACAAGAGCTGGGGTTCTGGGCCCGCTAAATCGAAATGGAAATCCTTTTATTATCCCATCACTCATTATTTTTCAATCGGGGCCTTTAAACAAATTATAAAAATTGAAGATCAATAAATGACTGGAAAATTTAGTCATTCAAGACTCCCATCTCTATGAAGTGATTCGAATCACTCATGTACTCAAAAATATTACTCATTCACAGCTCTATTCGTAGAGACTTTCGAACTAGTTCTTTAGTAATTGGAATATCTAAAAATCTTTCTTGAAAGGTTGAATTGGTTTCGCAGACTTTTAAAAAATGGAATTTGAGAAATTATCAATTTAGGAAATTTTTAAATTTGTTAACTGACTTTGGGTAATAAAAGGTATTAATAATCATTCTGTTGTGAACCTTCTGACTCTAATCCTTTTCATTCCTTACTTTATAAATGGAGAACTCCCTTTAGTTCACACAGAATCCGCCCCTGTTAAGAAGGGTTCGTCACTTACAATTCAATCCCTGCATGGACATGGCGAACAGTTCAGCTGATGATGATGCTGCTGATGATGATGATGGTGGTGGATGCTGCTGCTGCTGCTGTTGGTCCAACTGCACCAAGGACATGGCCGATGGGTTCTCCAATGGCGGGAACATGGTCGATGACATATTAAGTACGTTTTGATATCTGCTTCTCGTTTGCGTTGCGAATAATGCTGGTAATGATGCTGCTGGCGATGATGATGCAGTGGTCGAGCTTGTGGTTGCTGGACTCGATGATGTCGACTCTGCATTCTCCACCATTGTGGCACGCAGTGTACTTGTGCCCATTGTGCTTCTTGCCGTTGTTGTTATTGCTCTCCTAGTTGTCGTTGGCGTCTTGTCATACGCTGGTACATCGGTGTAAAGCTGAGGATTAACTTGTTCCTGCAGCAGACAATAGTCGACGCACTGATGCACAGCTAATTCCAACTCCGGCTCCTCTGGGCACTCACGACTGGGGCAGGGTGACCACCAAACCTGGTAAATAGAAAAAGGCAGAATGAAAGTCACATGAAATAGAGAGAGACCCAGACCAATCAGTTGTAGTAGTAGGCTATGGATTTAAGGCTTGCTCTCGATTTACTCAGTCAATTCGTCAGTCAGTCGGCAAACCTTAGAGAGCTGGTTAACAACACACACAAAACAAGTTTTAGTTTTCTTATCGTTATTTGTATTTCGAAAGAATGTCTTCGCTGCCAACAAAGGGCTGGAATCTCCAGTTGCGGGAGCTGTTTAGCGCGCCCATTGCCATATTAGCGGTGACCTGTCTGGTTGGCTACTTGGCCTACATTCGCACCTTTCGGCGGGAGCCTCCTCCCACCTACGATGATGAGGACTACAAGCAGGAGGGACACGTGGAATTGCCAATTCCTTTGAAAGATCTCCAGCTGACACTCAATCAGTTGGCCTCATACGATTGCAATCATCCGAATAGCACGCATTTGGTGGCCCTGCATGGCATTCTCTATGATGTTTCAAGTGCTCCCCAAGATTTTGGACCAGAGGGAAAATTCCATATGTTATCGGGTACAGACATTGGCACCTATATAGAGCAAACAACGCTCTATGATGTTCGCGATAAAGCCACCTTAATGAAGGAATGGAAAGTAATGCTGGAGGATTATTTCTATGTCGCTGGCATACTAGTCGATGAAGAAAAGGAAGCGAATCCCGATGATGACACGGCCAATGACAATGACGAGTTGGTAAATACAGAGAGAGAGATCTCATTCTTTTGCACTTGCTTTAATATTTTCTCATATCAGTTGAATGACAGCGAGAGAACTGTGGAGGAAATTCCTGTCAACGAATCTATTCTATCTGATGATAATGACTCATTGCGCACAGCTTACGATTGCCTGAATGATAAGCAAGATGATGAAATTGAATCCATTGAGATGGGGCAGGGCGATGATGGTGGAATTGCTGCTGCTGCTGCTGCTGCTACTCCAGTTGGCAACGATACTCTATCCAATCGTTCGATCTACAATGATACCGCTGATGAGACACTCGTGTGGACTGAATCGAAGGAAACTGTGGTCGGTCTGTAAGGCTGTCCTAAGCTCCCTTAAACCATCAATTTTTCTTCTCCCTACTCCATACCATATACACACGACTAACGAAATCCGACCAAAGTGCCACTTAACCTATCATAAGCCTCATATATGAACTTAAGCCCTTGGCCATAATAACAAAAACATAAATAAATATCTGTCGGATTTTATGTATCTGCATCTGCTGCCGTTTGTCGGTTTCTTGTTGTTGTTGTTGTTGCTTCTGATGTTGTTTTTGGTTATGCTTCGTGTATATGCATATATCCATTACCAATTTTAATGCGAATTCAATAAGGCCATGTGGTCGAGGTAGGAGAGCAGAGTGATAGTGGGTATAGAGAGAGGTGGAGGGAGGGAGGGGGGAGTATAGGTTGTGGTGTGGCATCCATGACCGAACGCCTGCAATAATAAAATGGTAATTTCCGTTGCCGCCACCGACGACTGCAAATAAATTTATGCCAAACGGCAACCGAACTCACCTATAATGGCATAAAATAGTAAACCGCAAGCAAGGTCCTGACATACCAGCAGCAGGAGCAGCATCAGGAGCAACAGCAACAGGGTAAGGACATGGCCAAAAAGAAGATGGAGCAGCCAGCTAACGGACGTGCAGGATGAACACAAATGTAGCCATAAGATGCGATTTATAGGGTATGCCGGGCTATGTTACTAAGGCATAAAGGAGGCTTGCTTGCAGCAGAAACTTCAAAATGTACAAGACCAAAACGATAAAAACGATTGGAAATCGGTTGAATGCCTACGCTTTTAGTTTTTTTACCCTACACAGAAATTTACTAGCTGTTTCTATAATAGAAGAATATATTTTTTACTCGTCCAAAGCCAGTAAAATTTTAAAATTCCTTTGGTTGGAAAAATGTTTATGAATCTTTATATATTGGAAATCGAAAGCCAGAAGTAACATGCTTCTTTGTGTTACTAAAATATATATCATATATATATATATCTTATGTACATATGTATATCACACAATTTTTCATATTTTATGGTATTATTTAATCAAGTTATCGGTTTGGTATTTTCAAAATATTAATATTAGGACCTTTTAAATTTAATTGTTATTGCTTTTCCACCTTTTTGGATTCTCTACGGTAAATTTATGAAAACTATATTTTGGAAATGGCTTGATAAATTTAACCGACCTTTTTTCTTCTTTAATATGAGACCAGAACTATGCAAATTGGACTTCAGGTACTCTTATGAGACATTTTCGAATACAAGCTATTGACATTTGTCTGAATTTGAGTCGCGATTAAGGTAAGAACTTAAAATTTTGCAAAAAGACACTCTCATTAAAAAATTGGTTGGTCCAAATAAATTTTTGAAGTCAAGATCATTAAAGCGGAAATCATATTTCTGAAGTCAATATAAAACGGTTTAAAATGGAGTAAATAAATACTTTTTCCTGGTGAAGTTCAACCATTTTCTATGCCCAACTTATATCTTATATCTATATAATTTCAATCACTAATTTATAAATAAATAGATTGATGAATAAACTGGAAGTTGGTGACTACATGGCATTTATTGTCATTTACATTTATATTTTATGTATGCAAGATATAATTTATGACTTTAATTCTCTCTATTAAGAGATTTTAGCCAAAGGTCTGTTATACCAAAGACTTGGAAATAAGTTCGAACAATTTCCCAGCCATGTTTTCTCCTTTATAGACTATAATTAGTTTCCTTTTCTTGTAAAAATTGTAGCTAACACTTTCAATCCTATTGACAACATATTATCTCCTTCTATGTAGAGTATACATTATTCGTGTTACCAGTTCTTTTTGTCCGTTTTGTATTGCTGCAGCTATTTTAATGGTGTTATTGTATTTTATGTGCACATCATAAATACAAATTCAATATACGCCCTGCCAGGACTCTCTGAGTGTGCGTAAGTTGGGTTTTTTCTCTTTTTTGTGTGTGCCCAAAACAAGGATGTGCTCGTGGAGTGGCAAGTGGAATCACATACTACTGGAAATACTGGCCAAGGGCCAAAAACCTTCACGATGTCGATGCTCATACCCAGAAACCGAAATCGCAGTTCCATTGCGTTTCATTACGGCTAACGGCGATGGCTCTTATGCTCACAAGATTTTAATGTAACTGTGTGTGTGGCGTGTATCTGTGTGTTGGTGTTTTAGTGTGGCTTAAGTGCTGGCAAAACGACACAAAGATAAATGTACGTGAGGCACACACACACTTGGATACATACACACATACATGTGTACCTACAACCTGACGTGCACTCGCATTTAAGTGGATTTTTCGGCATTGCCACCCTGTTTAGAAGTTCTTGTAGGGCTCCCCATATACAACCAATCCCCATCCCCCATCTTCGTTGCCCCGCCTGTATCTTGTAGTTGGTTGTGAGCTGCCTCTAATGCGTTTCGTTTGCTTGTTAACTGTCAAGAACGTTCGGTAGTAGCTTCTGCTTCTGTCATTTTCTATTTTCCATTTGAATTTGTTTTGCCTGCTCAATAGTGGAAGTGCCTTTTGGCTTGGTTTTAGCATAATATCATCTTCCTTCCTCTCCATGAGTGTGTGTGTCAGTGTGTTTCAGTGTGTTTGTGTGTGTGTGTGAGACACCCATAATTCGATTTATGTAAAACTCTCATCTCAGCTGCAAGTGCCTGCATCTGCAATTTGTTCATGTTGCCCTTCTGCCGGCTGCCTGCTGCCTCTTCTGATGTTTTTCCATTGCCAAAAGGTGTGACTGTCAGTTTCTTTCATAAAATATGCAATTTGAAGAGCTGTTTCTGCTTTTTTTCTTTTCTTCTATTTGAGAGAAAGTACTAAAGCGACTGCCAAAGAGAGTCGACCAAGAGGAATTGAGGAGAAGAGATACTCAAATGCAGAATCATCTCATTTTGGTCAATGGCTAACGTTCAAGGGGTAGCCAAGTTGAAGTATTTATGGTAAAATAGAGACCATTCACAAAATATTTACCATTATATTACAAGTATATACTGCTTGAATGCTCTTTAAATATAATTTATACCTATTTTAGTTAATTATGTTTATGGAATTTGCAATAAAAGTTACTCCACGATGCTAAGTCCAATGGAAAAATATATTCTTCGGTTAACTAAAGTGTCATGCCCACAGAAAATCGATAAGGTTTCAAAATTTCTATCAAAAAGATTTTATTTTATATGTGAAATTGGTCTCAGAGCTCGTATCAAGTATTATACGAAAGATATCATTTTAATTGAGAGCACTGACAACCTGACTTCTAAGAATTCGAAAAGCATGGGAGAAAATCTAGGTGCAAAATATTTTTATTTTAAATTCTTATGAGATCCCACAACTATTATAAATCCAATTTACCCAGACAGTCACACAAATTAAAATTTATTATTTATTAAATGTAATTCAGAAACCAAAATTTTTAAAATCCTGTTTAGTGAGTCTGTGTTCGAATATATTTGTACTTTTTATTTGGAAACTGAATCTACAATCCTCATATAAGTAGAAAAATTAATGTAGTCCGATCTTTCAAGAAGAAAAAGCCACAAAAAAAGTATATCTTGTAAAAAATTCGAAGGAAAATTTGCTGTTTTATCATTTTTCAATATTATTACATTTCCACAGTCCGAGCTGTTCTCTTCTTTAGAAAGTAGCCACATTTAGTGTATTTGTTAATAATTATTTAACACTAACAGTCAACGATTGTCAGATGCACTCCATGAATATAATTTCCGCAATTGTGCTTGCAAAATTTGCTCTGTCGGAGTAGAGACTGCCAGTAGACAACTGCAACAGCCACACAATTTCAATTGCAATTGTAATATTCGCTTTGCCAAAAATGCAGCCACACCACACCCGTCCTGGCACACCCTTCAACAATGGCTTCTCGACAGTCATGGCATGTCTCTATTTGGCGAGACGTGGCTTTACAGCTAAAAGGAAAAAATGAAGGAGATGAGGAAAGAAAACTACATAAAAGCCGGCATTTATATGAGGCAGCAGCATAATATTGCCACATGCAACACACAAATACACAGACTCACACTTTACGCACGTACTCACACAGACGGCAAAGAGAGAGAGAGAGAAGGAGAGTGAGTGTAATATGTAACCCAAAACCACTGTAGCTTCAGTGTGGATGGAGAACAGGCTCATGAGTTCTCAAAAGTTGAGAAAAAAATCACCACACGAATTGGCCAAAATTTCTAAAAGCTACACGTTAAAACCTTCTCTGAGATTCCGCACAATTTATAGAAATTTATTCAATTAATCAGAATTTAAAAGAAACCGTTTATAATTCTTATCCTTTGATAAGCACTTTATTTTCTTTTATTAGAGCTTAAGTTGAGTAAATAAAAATAAAAGAATTTTCTGTATTAACTACTAATTTTCCCTATCTTAAATGATCAATAAGAATGGACGAGTATATATTTATTAATTAAATTTCAATGAGTTAGTTAGAGACTCAAAGTTTCAAAGAAACTGTTAGAAGAACTGTAAAAGAACTCTACCAAAAATTATTAATACAAATATGTACGCAATTTGGAGATATAAATTTACGCTATTGAAGGGTGGAAAACTATCGAATTTAGCTCGTAAAATCGATTGTGCAGCCTATGGCCATCTACATATTGTATCTGATTCTATTTTTTAATTGTTCGTTGCTTATCTCTTTATATCCAATTGTCAGGATGGGCCACAACAGGTTAAAAACGAATATTAATAATTTTAATCTTGTAAATAAATTCTTGAGTCAGTATCAATGACTTCATGCCTGCAGAAGTACTCTGAACGATACAGAATTTCTACAGGGTCATAGCAATTTGGCTAACTGGTGTTGCGTTTGGCTTGTTTCCAACAGGGCATGTGTATATGCCGGTACGCACACACACACACATATCCCTCTGTTGTATGTGTGTGCGTGTATATTTGTGTATCTAATGCGTGGCACGACGCCATTTAAAGCGACACTCGCGAGTCTGAGAGAGATGAAGATAGCCAACAATTCGCTTGCTACATTTTGCTGGGCTCCCAGCAGCGTGCCACATGCTGGCACACACACAAACGCGTGCCGTCGTACACACCGACACGGATACGGACACGGACATGCACATATACACGAGCATAATACGTATACGTCATGTGTTCTGCGTGTGTGAGCCGACTGCGGCACCCTGTCTCTCTTTAGTTGCATCCCTTTCTCCTCAACCACTCTGTGTGTGTGTTTTTGAGTGTGTGTGTAAGGGAGATTTTTGTTATCCTTTTTGCAGCTCCTTTTGCATCTGCATAAATTTTTTGGTGTCATGTAAAATCATCGAAATAAAGCAAATAACTGTCACATGTGGCACGCTCGCCGGATCCTGATTGAGAGAAATTTGTTTCCAGAGCATTTTATGTTTTTCTTTCTGCATATTTGCCTTTGCTGTCTCCCATCTTTTTTTTTTTTTTTTTGTTGCATGTCGCCTGTACAATATTTTATGCTTATGAACGTATCAATGCAAACGTTTCAGAGTGATTGTTGTTTTTGCGGTTCGAGGTTGTCCTTCTCCTTCTGCCACTGTCTCCTTGCTCTTGTTGGCCGTTGTAAAAGTTTTAGTACTTGGTTTTTGCTTATTCGGACTCTGCTGATTGAAAGTGGCATCGTTAGAATTGGGGTTATCTAGATAGCACAACTAAAGATAATTCCAAAAAAAAAACAGAAATATGAACAGGGAAAACACTTTGTTTATGGTGTGTTCGTTCTCATATCAATCTTTATTTCTTGGCTTTCTGGACTAAATGGTCGTGCAAAGGGTAAACTCATATCTAATTAGAGGAAATTGAAAACTGGAAATTAGTTCCCAATTCTTCTCTTCTCCCAACTAAAATGAAACTGCCTGCATTATTAGCATCATTTTTATTATCATCCTCAGCTTATTTAAATACTATTATTCATCCTGGCACATCCTGCTTACACAGTTTGTTTTCGTCTTACTTTTTGCCGTGTAAACAATATTAGAAAATAAAGTAAGTCGCAGGGCCAACTTGGACTTAATTCCTATATTAAAGATCTTGATGATACTTATTAAAATACTAGTTTGCACTTATTTAATAAATAATATTTATTAACTTTAATCTAGTTAAGGAAATCCAATCTGAATTCATATTAAATTCTGTTAACTGTGTTTAGCCTAAGGCAATTTGTTAGTGGGTCGTAATTAACTGTAGTTCTTATATATTTCAGTTGCATGCGAAATTGAAGTGTTGCCAATTTCTAGTTGTGTGTTTACTGCTGTCTATTAGGGGAACCAGTTAACTTTAACCAATATGTCAGACATCGTCATCGCCTTCATCCCCAGCATCATCGTGGTTGTCAACCGCATTAAAAGTGGAGTGCAGCAGCTGTGTACTGCCAGGTAACAGGGAATTAAGTTCCCAGTAACTTTCTGTCTGTCTGTCTGACTGAGTGTGTGTGTCTGAGTGTGTGTGGCTGTGAAATGTGCAAGGCCCAAGGAAATACCGCAATGGCAACATTTTTAGCTTTTAGCGAAACACACTAGTGCGGAAAGTAGTAGTAGTTGGATGTGTGTGTGTGTGTGTGTGTGTGTAACGTTTTTCCTAGCTGATTTTAATAGCATTCCCTCAAATAGCCTTCAAGCATAGTGAGTGGAAATATGCAACCTAATTAGCTAAGGGAGTCCTTCTCCATCAATCCAATTTGTAGTTAAATTGGATCAAATTTTCCCCTCTTATTCCTTGTTTTTTTTAAACATACTTACCTCAATGTCACCATTATTCGGATGCCTTAATACAAATGCTGATGGCACCACGCCCGGTATCTCCTGTTGTGGTATAAAGAGCAACGAATGATGGAAAATTGCATTTAGCAGCAAACTCATCACAACCACTGGTTTATATTTGCCAAATTTGTCAACGAGAAAACCTGAATAGAGAAATGGAAAAAGAGGTAGAGATAGAGAGAGAGAGAGAGAGGGAGAACGAGATTAAAGGAAGTTAGTAGGGGAGAAAGAGAGAGAGAGACTAAAGAGAGGAGACAAGTTGAATGCCAACTTTGCTCACAGCATCATCACCATTGATAAGTTGCACACAGTTTGAATGCAGCTTAAGATGGATTTTGTTTGGGGCAAGATTAAACAAGTGTGCACAGTTTTCTATGTGCAACAGGGGGGTTGGGGGAAATTGTGGCCGATTAGGGTGATGATTTACTCCTGGGTCTCTCTTAGAACTTAAATTACTAAATTGTTACAATGTTCAAAGGGCATAGAAGACTTAGTCAAAACTACTTCGAACCGAAGTGCGTAGATAGAGATACGGTGAAACGAATATAAATCAAAGTTAACGACAAATTTAGTATATATAAACAGATCTTAAAAAGTAAACTAGAAACGAAATTTGAATTTAAAAGTTTTTAGCACTTCATTTATTTAAAACTGAAAGGATTGGGTATGTGTTTAAGCTTCATATTACATATAGAAGGTACCTACCTATCTAACTTTTATCTTGAGATATAAATATACATTTTTTAAACTACGTTAAAATCTATGGAGGTAAAATTTTTTGTACTATGTCAATTATTTAATTTCAGTTTTTTAGTTTTACCCCAACTTCCTTTTGATCTATATATGCCTGATATAGATATTTTGAAATCTAATCTTTGGTTTGGAAGAACAAACAATTTAAGAAAAGACGACTGGAATAGTGAAATGAAAGACTTAAGAAATCGGATAGGAAAAGTTGGATGGATTTGATGTTGCAGTCCTATCTGAAAGATTCGGAGAAAACTTTTGGATGACTATTTACTAAAGGATTCCATAACTATTGTCGTCAAATTCAAAAATTCAAACGTTATACTTTTGTATGTTATAAAAATCTTCCAACGAGGATAAATTACGGATTCCCATGATCTTAACGTAAGTATATCTTTAACTGTACATAATGAGAAATAATCTCAAGTGTGTATAACTTAATAAATAAGATATCATGGGAGTTTCAGAAGCTTGCTTTTTTGCCATCGGAAAAACCAAATATGATTCATTTAGAAGCATAAAACTCATTACATTATATGGGTTTCTGCATGTTCAGGAAGTGTATAGACAATGATCATAATAACCTGCTCGGTTTTATGACAGATTTCAACGTCACTACTTTATGCGAGTGTTTTCACTTAGCTGACATTTTATGCTCCAGCTTTATGTCGGACAATTTCAGCGACTTTATGCACTCGTCTCATTTTTGCTTTCCGCATTTTTAAAATATAACATTCGTCCCTACCCATCCTCCAACACCTACTTCTCCACCACATTTTTTTTATGTTTTAAAACCGCTCACGTCGCCAACATTCCACACCGCAATGCATTTTAAAAATACAAGCAAATATAAGAACTGCAAAAAAATGTACATATAAAAATATTTTACAAAAAAAAAAACCAAATAAAAGAAGGTAAAAACAAAATATAAATACTGCACTTAAATAAAACGAATGGAAAAAATGCAAAACACCCGCAACATGATGGCACTCTGAAAATGCGACAGACATGCATGAGGAGAACCAAAAGAAACAATGCAATTTTTAATTGTCATTTAAACTGCAAGTGAATTAAATTATTCGCTCTCATCCTGGAAAGTGGGTACCTACCGAAAAAAAACCCAACCACAGTGTCTGACTGTACCTGCCTGCTGCCAAAAAAAAAAAATTTTGCAGCTGAGATGCAGCGATGCATAAAAATACAATAGAAAAAACCAACGAGAGAAAAAAACATCAGCTTTCATGCATATTTACTTGTGATTTGTATTTGTTGGCGTGGCAACGGATAAGAAAAAAAATTCTCCGACATCTGCCACCAAAACAAAATCAGCACATAAATCAAAGTCAAGTGGCTCGACTTCGAGATACCTACCAAAAGTAGAACTAATTATTGATAGAAGCTTAACTTTTCTTGTTAATAAAGGAAATTTAATGAAACACAATGAGGATGTTAGATATTCTCTCACGAAAGAAGGGAATTATCCGACCATAGATGGAAAGTGCCAGAAATTGTGGATATATCTCACATGTCGCTAGGTTAGGTTAGGGCTATCCGAGAGATGCCAACTTTGAAGAAGTGCTTGGAGATGTGAAAGAGTTTTTGCGATTCATATTATCATAGCACAAAAGAGATCCAGGAGCGAAAGCTAGCTAAATAATCTGCAGGCAAAGTGTTGTCCACCATTTTTGGGATGCAAATGGTAAACAAAAAGAAGGTCAATCAATGGGGAATATTGTTTTTTACTTTACCTTAACTTTTAGTGACTATTTCCTTTTTGCAGATTTGCAAAAGATATGACTTTGAAGAGGAATCTATCCTACTTGTGAATACCCATTTTGATAACCTAAAAAGTTGGACAATGTATATACATATTTAAAAATAAATTCCACCTAAATTTTGCGTTAAAAAATTATTCGCTATTGGTTTAATGTCCAATGCAGTAAGAGCAAACGAAATCCACACATTTATCGGTTTTTTATTTAACTATATACTCTAGTAAATCGATTTTGTGACCTAGTATTGAAACATTTACTCCATGCAGCACTCACTTGCATTTCTTGCCCCATTTTGGCAGCTATTAATTAGTTTGTAATTTGAATCTACCCGTTAATATTTGGACTAACAGGGTATGCATGTAGTCTAAAAATAAAGAAATCTCTTCTATTTGATATAATGAAGTCCAAATTATGTCACAGCATGAAGTGAAGTTGGAATTATTTCATTTTGTTTGTCTTTTTTTCCTACTACTCATATCAGGGCAAAAACTTTTAATTAAAATATTCTTAGAAAGACAAAGAATAATTAAATGAAACATCATACCATATTATATCTTACCATAAAAATTTCACCGCATTTCAATTACTCTCATTTTGTAGGTATGTATGTACACTCACCTGTTATGGGCGGACTAAGGAAGGTGGTAAAGGGCAAGGCTAAATATATAATCGCGATTTCCTCCACCGTCAAGCCAATCGATTGCATGTGTATCGTCAAATAGGGCAGCAGAGATGAGGTGGCTGTAAGAAATACGAAAACAAAAACGAGAGTGAGACATTTCAAGTGAAAAATGCATTAATTTAATTGCTTTATACGCAGAAGTTTGAGTTTTTCTTTTCTCAAAAGTAATCTTTTAAATAAATACTAAAAGCAGAAAGTAAAATAATTGGAATAAAATTGGAAATTTTATAAATATGTACATACATGAAATTTATATTTACTTCTTAATATCGATATTTACTAAACATTTTCAACTTAAATGAAGTAGGTGAAAGACCATTTTCATATATTAAATTTTTTTCCCGACACATGCTATCTCCCTCACTCTGATGAGCACCCGTGCACTTTAGCGCCCCCACCGGCCAAGAGTATATACTTTATAGGGTCTGCTTCGTTCATACATTTTGGCAACTTTCATATTCCATTTCATCCAATAGATGCATGTTATTAAAATTAATACAACTTTACCATTCGTTTTTCAACATTAAAGTGGATCGTTGTACTCTTTTTTTAGCGCCGTTAATACCCAATTAAAGCAGTGGAGTAGTTTGAGATGTGGTTCTGTTTTCACTCGAATAAAAGAATTCTGAAATCTGGAATTAACGCTGAAGCCGACACTAGAGCTCTGTATTCATTATTTTGTATAATGGGAACAGAACATCTATATGGCTAAAGTACTTATAATGCATTCTTTAAATAGTACGATGCACTTGCCTTTTGCACAATTCACAAAAAATTGCAGTTAATTATGCACTTAAATGTGCCATGGGGCCCAGTGTTGGGAAAGCTACTTAAAACGCATTACAGGCACCCAGGGGGGGCCAATGAATGGGGAAGGGGGATGAGCAACAACAATGTAAAGATGAGTTCTGCACGAGGACAGAGCCAAATGAGAAATAATCCTCTTCCCATTGGTCATTCGTACCGTCATTCCATCAATAATTTATAAACATTAACAACGCGGAGCACGTCCTGGTCACATGAATGCAACAAAATGATGCACCAAATTGGGCGAAATGAAAAACCATTGGAGGACCAAAGCCGCCACAGCCTTGACCAATTTAAGAGCAAACAGCAAATGTGCCATTTGTATGTGTGTATGGGTGTGTGTGCGTGTCTTGAATGAAAATTGATGTTAAAGTGCATTTAACACTTTTTCTCATACTTTCAGCTTGATTTCGTTTTTACAGCCTTGCCATTTGCATCGCCTCAGATAATTAACAAGAACATTCATTTTGTATATATATATATATTTGTTCAATGCAATAACAATTAATTGTTCTCTTTCTCTCTCTCTCTCTCTCTCTCTCTCTCTCTCTCTATGTATGTGTGTGTGTGTGTGTGTGTGGGTTTGTATGTCGGCATGTGCGGAAACGGAAATGCAAGCATGTCAGGGCTGTTTGGCTTGGCGGCCATTCCATTGCGGCAACTGGCATTGCCTTCCCTTCTGCCACTCGCTGTCATTCGTAATTAATGCCAAACAAAAATAGGGGGGAAGCGAGGGGGGCCGGGGAAAGTGCTAGGCCTGTGCTGCTGTCCATTGCACCAGAGTCCAGCTGAGCTGGTCGCTCTCGCACTCGCCATTGCATGTAAATTTTAATTGCGTATTGCAAAATTTAATTTACTCAACATTTCTCTTGTACCACTCGCATACATATTTTTAAATATGCACAAAGTTTTTGAGCATTGCCATGTTATCTATTAGCTACACATTTTTACCTTCATAAACATAGATACACATCTACACATATAACTGAACTACTCAAGCCAACAACGAAATATCTATACTCTTTTAAAGTGACATTTCACTATTTTTAAGTTTCATATCATTTTTTTGCCGAAACTAGTTTATACATATTTTATTTTATAAATATTAATAACATCTCGATGTTTTAAATGATGGAAATGAAAGGTCACAATGCTGCTCAACTGAAGAAGCTCGACTTTTTTTTAGAGATCAAACGTAATATTTGAATAACTAGCAGTCCGATTTAAACCAAATAATTTTCGATACGTAAAATAATCAATTATTTATTAAATATAAAAGTTTCTTATTTTTATGTTTTGTTTTTAAATTTTTTTTTATTATTATGTTTTCAAGACCATAATAAAAGATCTTCAGTTTTTTGGCTCAACAAAATGGATTTGACTATTAAACCTCTTAAAAAAAATTAATCACAGCAATATTTTAAAACATTTCATATTTCACACATTTCATGAATTTCACCAATTTTGGATTTTTTCTAGTCAAATTATGAGCAACACAAAATGAAGGTTCAAACAAAAAAAAATTTAAAAGGAACAAAGTAAGAAGAAGAAAAAATGTTCAAACCTATTCAGTTATATTTTTCCAGGAAATCCTATGGTTCATCTATTGAAAAGTCAAAGATGTCCTGGGGATCTCATGGATGCATGACAATTCGCAATTTCCAATGAGCTCTCGTTGCAACAATGCCACGGCATGTAGTCACCTTCATTTCGTACAACTGACTTCCACTCATTTGGGAGTAGTCAAATGAATTTTGGAGCAGTTTATTCCACTAGTCAAACTCTTCCACCACTTTTTCAATATAGCATCAGAAACACAAAGAAATCTTCTGGATCATGCTGGCTTTCAAAGAAGCCGGATCGATTCGCACATATGTAGTGCAAGCCTTTAACAAGCCGGTAAAGACACTGGAGCTACCAAAAATCCAATCACAAAAACATTCCTCGCCAAAAAAATTAGGTTTCCTTTTTTACAAAAGTTTACTGAGTTTTTTTTAAAAAAGTTCTGCTCAATCCGCAAAATAGTAATAATTGGCAAAATAGATCATAAAGATAAAGACAGAACTTTGAGTAGAAATAATCGCTGGCCTTAGCTGCATTGCCAACGTTTTACTTCCAGTTAATATAGCCCGTTTTAAAGAGTATAGATATTCACATGTCTATTACCTTTGCGCACTTTGTTTATGAATCTTTAAACATTCGAATATTGCACAAATATAAAAATCCCCAAAAAAATGCCAGAGAAAAAAATGGCTTGTTTATTTATGGTTTGACAAATTCCTCACTAGCATATTCTATTTTGGCGATACACATCTATATTAAAATTGAAATAAATTTAAATGAAAATATTTCTTTACTGCTATTAAGATATACTTTGAATTCGTAACGATAACCAAAGATTTTGCGATGGATTTGTATCTACTCAAATTAGGTGAGAGCAGTTCTCTTTCTAATGAATGACGTTGGTTTTCGTTAAAAATCAAATCAGTTAGGAATAACTGGAAATTTTGACAAAATTTTTGGTATATAGTTTATTTTCTTTTAATTGACCAATAACTTTGGTCCAAATTTTTGTCTTTAAACGGCTTAGTAAGTATCCAATAAAAGCGTATTTCATCAAGTTTTAATGACTAATGCATATTGGAAATCGAAAGAGCAGGAGCTGTTGGTCAAGCTTTTGATTGTTTCATAAATTGTTTGACTTTTTATTGAAGCAGATTGCAACAGGTTCTATTTAGCTAATGTATGGTAATGTATTCAATCTGTTAATCGAATGTTTTTAAACATATTCATACAATTAAAAAGATATTTCAAAATAGTTAGCATAGAAATAAACAAGCATATTTGAGGTAGAAACTCTTAATAATGAGTTAAAGAAGTATTATGGATTTTAAAATAAACACAAAGATAAAGAGAGCTTCAACAATTTCGATTGAAATCGGACAAAAATTGGCATAGTTAGAGGTTTGCAAAGTTGAGGTTTTTGCATAAATTATGGAACAGTTATTGAAAAATTGTTGCTCAAAATTGAAATTTTCCCAAGGCTGTCTTTAGGACAATTTTCTACCGATTTTCAAAGTTTTGATGTAGTTTTTATCGAATTTTAATTTACTTTTAAATGCCGTCAAAACTTTAAAAGGTAGCAAAACTGGGGATTTTTGAAAGTGGTTTGAAAAATAGTATGATTTTGGTCTAAATTTCCATTTTTCTTAGGCTGTCTTTTTGACAATTTTCAACCGATTTCAAAAACTTTTATCGATTTCTTGTCACTTTTTCACATACTTTAAACCGGTATCAAAAGCTTTGAATTTTCAAAAAAAAAATTTCGACTCGATTTTTGAAAATTTTTACAGTTATACACTGTAATTTTTTTCAAAAATCGGGTCGAAATTAGTTTTTCAGATTTGAATGCCAATTTATAACTCACATTGAGACCAGCAAAAAAAGACATGACTTTTTGCAATCGGCCAAAAATTGGCATTGTTAGAGGATGGCAAAGTTAACGTTTTTGCATAAATTTTGGAACAGTTATTGAAAAATTGTTGCTCAAAATTGAAATTTTCCGAAGGCTGTCTTTAGGACAATTTTCTACCGATTTTCAAAGTTTTGATGTAGTTTTTATCGAATTTTAATTTACTTTTAAATGCCGTCAAAACTTTAAAATGTAGCAAAACTAAGGTTTTTTAAAAGTGGTTTGAAAAATAGTATGATTTTGGTCTAAATTTCCATTTTTCTTAGGCTGTCTTTTTGACAATTTTCAACTGATTTCAGAAACTTTTATCGATTCCTTGTCACATTTTCACATACTTTAAAATGGTATCAAAAGCTTTGAATTTTCAAAAAAAAAATTTCGATTCGATTTTTGAAAATTTTTACAGTGTATACACTGTAATTTTTTTCAAAAATCGGGTCGAAATTAGTTTTTCAGATTTGAATGCCAATTTATAACTCACATTCAGAGCAGCAAAAAAAGACATGACTTTTTAAAATCGGACAAAAATTGGCATAGTTAGAGGTTTGCAAAGTTAACGTTTTTGCATAAATTTTGGAACAGTTATTGAAAAATTGTTGCTCAAAATTGAAATTTTCCGAAGGCTGTAATTAGGACAATTTTCTACCGATTTTCAAAGTTTTGATGTAGTTTTTATCGAATTTTAATCTACTTTTAAATGCCGTCAAAACTTTAAAAGGTAGCAAAACTGGGGTTTTTTGAAAGTGGTTTGAAAAATAGTATTATTTTGGTCTAAATTTCCATTTTTCTTAGGCTGCCTTTTTGACAATTTTTAACCGATTTCAAAAACTTTTATCGATTCATTGTCACATTTTCACATACTTTAAAATGGTATCAAAAGCTTTGAATTTTCAAAAAAAAAATTTCGATTCGATTTTTGAAAATTTTTACAGTGTATACACTGTAATTTTTTTCAAAAATCGGGTCGAAATTAGTTTTTCAGATTTGAATGCCAATTTATAACTCACATTCAGAGCAGCAAAAAAAGACATGACTTTTTAAAATCGGACAAAAATTGGCATAGTTAGAGGTTTGCAAAGTTAACGTTTTTGCATAAATTTTGGAACAGTTATTGAAAAATTGTTGCTCAAAATTGAAATTTTCCGAAGGCTGTCTTTAGGACAATTTTCTACCGATTTTCAAAGTTTTGATGTAGTTTTTATCGAATTTTAATTTACTTTTAAATGCCGTCAAAACTTTAAAAGGTAGCAAAACTGGGGATTTTTGAAAGTGGTTTGAAAAATAGTATGATTTTGGTCTAAATTTCCATTTTTCTTAGGCTGTCTTTTTGACAATTTTCAACCGATTTCAAAAACTTTTATCGATTTCTTGTCACTTTTTCACATACTTTAAACCGGTATCAAAAGCTTTGAATTTTCAAAAAAAAAATTTCGACTCGATTTTTGAAAATTTTTACAGTGTAATTTTTTTCAAAAATCGGGTCGAAATTAGTTTTTCAGATTTGAATGCCAATTTATAACTCACATTGAGACCAGCAAAAAAAGACATGACTTTTTGCAATCGGCCAAAAATTGGCATTGTTAGAGGATGGCAAAGTTGAGGTTTTTGCATAAATTTTGGAACCGTTTTTGAAAAATGTTTGGTCAAAATTTAAATTTTCCGAAGGCTGTATTTAGGACAATTGTCTACCGATTTTCAAAGTTTTGATGAAGTTTTCATCGAATTTTTATCTACTTTTCAATGCCATCAAAGATTTTAAGGATTGCAAAGCGGGGGATTTTTAAAAAATTTTTGAAAATCTGTACAATTTTGGTCCTAATTCCGTTTTTGCCTAAGCTGTATTTTAGACACCTTTTAACCGATTTCAAAATTTTGTATCTATTTCTTATTGCATTTTTACATACTTTAAAATGCTATAAAAAACTTGGAATTACGAAGAAAAAAATTTGGACTCGATTTTTGAAAATTTTGACAGTGTATACACTGTAATTTTTTTCAAAAATCGGGTCGAAATTAGTTTTTTAGATTTGAATGCCAATTTATAACTCACATTGAGACCAGCAAAAAAAGACATGACTTTTTGCAATCGGCCAAAAACTGGCATAGTTAGAGGTTTGCAAAGTTGAGGTTTTTGCATAAATTTCGGAACCGTTTTTGAAAAATGTTTGGTCAAATTAGAAATTTTCCAAAGGCTGTATTGAGGACAATTGTCTACCGATTTTCAAAGTTTTGATGAAGTTTTTTTTCTTAGGCTGTATTTTAAACAATTTTCAACCGATTTGAATTTTATTTTTTAATTTTCCTATTAATATAAATTCTGAATTAAAATTAAAAAAAAAAAAAAAAAAAAAAATACAACATAAAACATAAAAATAAAAACTAAAAATAAAAACTAAAAAATAAAACAAAGAAATAAAAAATAAAAAAAAATAAAAATTAATTTTAATATTAATTTTAATTTTAATTTTAATTTTAAAAATAAAAAAATTTTAAAATAAAATAAAATAAAAATTAAAAAATAAAATAAAGGTCAAAGTTCAAAGGTGAAAGGTCAAAGTTCAAAGGTGAAAGGTCAAAGTTCAAAGTTCAAAGGTTAAAGGTCAAAGTTCAAAGGTGAAAGATTAAAGGTTAACATTGACCTTTGAACTTTGACCTTTCACCTTTGAACTTTGACCTTTGAACTTTGACCTTTCACCTTTGAACTTTGACCTTTCACCTTTGAACTTTGACCTTTCACCTTTGAACTTTGACCTTTGACCTTTCACCTTTGAACTTTGACCTTTATTTTATTTTTTATTTTTATTTTAATTTATTTTTAAAATTAAAATTAAAATTAAAATTAAAATTAAAATTAAAATTAAAATTAAAATTAAAATTAAAATTAAAATTAAAATTAAAATTAAAATTAAAATTAAAATTAAAATTAAAATTAAAATTAAAATTAAAATTAAAATTAAAATTAAAATTAAAATTAAAATTAAAATTAAAATTAAAATTAAAATTAAAATTAAAATTAAAATTAAAATTAAAATTAAAATTAAAATTAAAATTAAAATTAAAATTAAAATTAAAATTAAAATTAAAATTAAAATTAAAATTAAAATTAAAATTAAAATTAAAATTAAAATTAAAATTAAAATTAAAATTAAAATTAAAATTAAAATTAAAATTAAAATTAAAATTAAAATTAAAATTAAAATTAAAATTAAAATTAAAATTAAAATTAAAATTAAAATTAAAATTAAAATTAAAATTAAAATTAAAATTAAAATTAAAATTAAAATTAAAATTAAAATTAAAATTAAAATTAAAATTAAAATTAAAACTAAAACTAAAACTAAAACTAAAACTAAAACTAAAATTAAAACTAAAACTAAAATTAATTTTAACTTTAAAATTTGAAAAAATTAAAAACATTAAAAAAAATTTTAAAAAAATTAAATTTAATTTTTTTTTTAATTTTACATTTTGTTTTTTTAAATTTTATATATTTTTTTAATTTTTTCAAATTTTAAATTTGAAAATTAAAATTAAGATTATAAAATTTAGAAAAATTAGATTTGAATGCCAATTTAGAACTCACATTCAGAGCAGTAAAAAAAGACATGACTTTTTGAAATCGGACAAAAATTGGCATAGTTTAAGGTTTGCAAAGTTAAGGTTTTTGCATAAATTTTGGAACAGTTATTGAAAAATTATTGCTCAAAATGGAAATTTTTCCAAGGCTGTATTTAGGACAATTTTTTACCGATTTTCAAAGTTTTGATGTAGTTTTTATCGAATTTTTATCTTCTTTTAAATGCCGTCAAAACTTTAAAATGTAGCAAAACTAAGGTTTTTTAAAAGTGGTTTGAAAAATAGTATGATTTTGGTCTAAATTTCCATTTTTCTTAGGCTGTCTTTTTGACAATTTTCAACTGATTTCAGAAACTTTTATCGATTCCTTGTGACATTTTCACATACTTTAAAATGGTATCAAAAGCTTTGAATTTTCAAAAAAAAAATTTCGATTCGATTTTTGAAAATTTTTACAGTGTATACACTGTAATTTTTTTCAAAAATCGGGTCAAAATTAGTTTTTCAGATTTGAATGCCAATTTATAACTCACATTCAGAGCAGCAAAAAAAGACATGACTTTTTGAAATCGGACAAAAATTGGCATAGTTAGAGGTTTGCAAAGTTAACGTTTTTGCATAAATTTTGGAACAGTTATTGAAAAATTGTTGCTCAAAATTGAAATTTTCCGAAGGCTGTATTTAAGACAATTTTCTACCGATTTTCAAAGTTTTGATGTAGTTTTTATCGAATTTTAACCTACTTTTAAATGCCGTCAAAACTTTAAAAGGTAGCAAAACTGGGGTTTTTTGAAAGTGGTTTGAAAAATAGTATGATTTTGGTCTAAATTTCCATTTTTCTTAGGCTGTCTTTTTGACAATTTTTAACCGATTTCAAAAACTTTTATCGATTTCTTGTCACATTTTCACATACTTTAAAATGGTATCAAAAGCTTTGAATTTTCAAAAAAAAAATTTCCACTCGATTTCTGAAAATTTTTACAGTGTATGTATATACATTGTAATTTTGTTCAAAAATCGGGTCAAAATTAGTTTTTCCGATTTGAATGCCAATTTATAACTCACATTCAGAGCAGCAAAAAAAGACATGACTTTTTGAAATCGGACAAAAATTGGCATAGTTAGAGGTTTGCAAAGTTAACGTTTTTGCATAAATTTTGGAACAGTTATTGAAAAATTGTTGCTCAAAATTGAAATTTTCCGAAGGCTGTATTTAGGACAATTTTCTACCGATTTTCAAAGTTTTTATGTAGTTTTTATCGAATTTTAACCTACTTTTAAATGCCGTCAAAACTTTAAAAGGTAGCAAAACTGGGGTTTTTTGAAAGTGGTTTGAAAAATAGTATGACTTTGGTCTAAATTTCCATTTTTCTTAGGCTGTCTTTTTGACAATTTTCAACCGATTTCAGAAACTTTTATCGATTCCTTGTCACATTTTCACATACTTTAAAATGGTATCAAAAGCTTTGAATTTTCAAAAAAAAAATTTCGATTCGATTTTTGAAAATTTTTACAGTGTATACACTGTAATTTTTTTCAAAAATCGGGTCGAAATTAGTTTTTCAGATTTGAATGCCAATTTATAACTCACATTCAGAGCAGCAAAAAAAGACATGACTTTTTAAAATCGGACAAAAATTGGCATAGTTAGAGGTTTGCAAAGTTAACGTTTTTGCATAAATTTTGGAACAGTTATTGAAAAATTGTTGCTCAAAATTGAAATTTTCCGAAGGCTGTATTTAAGACAATTTTCTACCGATTTTCAAAGTTTTGATGTAGTTTTTATCGAATTTTAACCTACTTTTAAATGCCGTCAAAACTTTAAAAGGTAGCAAAACTGGGGTTTTTTGAAAGTGGTTTGAAAAATAGTATGATTTTGGTCTAAATTTCCATTTTTCTTAGGCTGTCTTTTTGACAATTTTTAACCGATTTCAAAAACTTTTATCGATTTCTTGTCACATTTTCACATACTTTAAAATGGTATCAAAAGCTTTGAATTTTCAAAAAAAAAATTTCCACTCGATTTCTGAAAATTTTTACAGTGTATACATTGTAATTTTGTTCAAAAATCGGGTCAAAATTAGTTTTTCCGATTTGAATGCCAATTTATAACTCACATTCAGAGCAGCAAAAAAAGACATGACTTTTTGAAATCGGACAAAAATTGGCATAGTTAGAGGTTTGCAAAGTTAACGTTTTTGCATAAATTTTGGAACAGTTATTGAAAAATTGTTGCTCAAAATTGAAATTTTCCGAAGGCTGTATTTAGGACAATTTTCTACCGATTTTCAAAGTTTTGATGTAGTTTTTATCGAATTTTAACCTACTTTTAAATGCCGTCAAAACTTTAAAAGGTAGCAAAACTGGGGTTTTTTGAAAGTGGTTTGAAAAATACTATGACTTTGGTCTAAATTTCCATTTTCTTAGGCTGTCCCTTTGACAATTTTTAACCGATTTCAAAAACTTTTATCGATTTCTTGTCACATTTTCACAT